>PVKS010001388.1:0-38753 GCA_004027875.1 Aplodontia rufa | reverse complement strand
TGTTAGATTAATGTCCAAGTATTTTATTCTTTTTGAGGTTATTGTGAATGGGACAGATTTCTTCTTTAGCGGAATTGCTGATGGAGTATAGGAAAGCTATTGATTTATGAGTGTTGATCATGTAACCAGCCACTTTACTAAATTCATTTATAAGCTCTAGAAGTCTTCTGATTGAGCTTTTTTAGTCTGTTAGGTATAGGATCATGCCATCAGCCAATAGAGATGGCTTGACTTCCTCTTTTCCTATTCAAATTTCTTTGACTTTCTTCTCTTGTCTGATAGCTCTGGCTAGGGTTTTGAGGATTATATTGAATAAGAGTGGTGAAAGTGGACAGCCTTGTCACACTCCTGAATTTAGTGGAAAAGCTTTCAGTCTTTCTCCACTAAGCATAATGTTGGCTATGGGTTTGTCATAAATGGCTTTTACAAAATTAAAGTATGTTCCTTTGATCCCTCTCTTCTGAAGAGTTTTGAGCATAAATGGGTGTTGAATTTTATTGACGGCCTTTTCTACATCAATTGAGATGATCATATGGTTTAATTCTGTTTAAGTGATGAATTGTTTATTTTATGTTGAATCAGCCCTGCATTTGTGGAATGAAGCCCACTGGATCATACTGTATTATCTTTTTGATGTTTTTGGATGCGCCTCATAAAAAGTATTTGGGAAGGTTCCTTCCCTGTCAATTTCATGGAATAGCTTACTAAGGAGAGGAATTAATTCTTCTGTAAAGGTCCGGTAGAACTCTGCTGAGAATCCATCAGGTCCTGGACTTTTCTTTTTTGGAAGGTCTTTGATTGCTGTTTCAAGTTTGCTACCGGAGATTGGTTGGTTTAGATTTTCATTGTCTTCCTGTGTTAATTTAGGAATGTCATATATGGCTAGGTATTTGTCCATTTCTTCCAGATTATCAAACTTGGAAGAGTATAGCTTTTCAAAATAATTTCTAATAATCCTTTGGATTTCGGTTGAGTAAGTGGTGATGTTGCCATTTTCATCTTTGATTTTGTTGATTTGCTTCCCTTCATTCTTCCTTTTGGTAAGGTTGACTAGGGGTCTGCCACTCTTACTTATTTTTTTCAAAGAGCCAACTACTTGTTTTGTTGATTCTTTGTATGTTTTTTTTTGTTGTTGTTCTCAATTTCATTGATTTCAGCTCTAGTCTTGTTATTTCCTTCCTTCTGTTGGGTTTGGGATTGGATTGTTCCTCTTTTTGTAGGGATTTGAGTTGGAGCATAAGTCTATTTATTTGAGCTCTCTCCTGATTTTTGATGAAGGCACTCACTGCTATAAATTTACCTCAAGAATGCTTTCAGGACTGGAGTGGTGGCTCGGCTGGTTACAGCACTTGCCTTGCATGCGCAAGTACACAAGTTCAAACCCCAGCACCACGTACACAATGAAGTCTCAGTGCAATGAAAGCCATGTGAAAAACTAAATAAACATTGATTCTCTCTGTCTCTGTCTCTCTCTCACTGTCCCCCCTTTCTTAAAAAAAAAAAGAATGCTTTCATGCTGTCCCTTAGATTTTGATATGTTGTGTCATCAATCTTATTTGTTTCCAAGAATTTCTTGATTTCTGTTCTCATTTCATCTTTGATTCATTCTTCATTTAAGTGGGTATTATTCAATCTCCAAGTATTTGTGTACTTTGTTTTTTGTTTGTTTGTTTTTTTATTTTGCTGTTAATTGGTAAGATCATACCATTGTGGTCTGATAGGATACATGGGATTATATAAACATTTTTGTACTTGCTAAGATTAGCTTAGCAAAAATAGATGTGGTCTATTTTTGAAAATGATCCATGTGCTGTTGAGAAGAACTCAGCCAATTTGGGATGGAATATTCTGTAACTGTCTATTAAGTCCAAATGATTGATAGGATTGTTTAGGTTAAAGATATCTTTATTGATTTTTTTGCTTTGATGATATGTCTATTGTTGGCAGTGGTATATTAAAGTCCCCCAGTATTATTTGTCAAATTCAGTAAGTGGTTATTGTTCTTGAATACCTTTTCCACATATTTGGAAGGGTTGTAATTGGGGGCATAAATGTTAACTATTGTTATGTCTTCTTGATGTATTATTCCTTTTACTATGATGTAGTGACCTTCTTCATCTCTTCTACTTTTTGGTCAAAATTAACTTTGTTGGCTTGCTTTCTTGGGCCATATGCCTGGTAGGTTTTTTTTGCCAACCTTTCACCTTCAATCTGTGTCTATTTTTGGTTGTGAGGTGTGTTCCTGTAAGCAGCATATTGTTGGATTTTATTTTTTGATCCAGTCTACTAATCTGTGTTTTTTGATTGGGGCATTGAGTCCATTCATGCTCAAAGTTAGAATAGATATGTGATTCTGGGTCCCTGGCATTGTGACCTTTGCTGTATTTTGTGTCATCTTGGATATCTTTTAGTAAATTATGTTTTTATTGACTTTCCTCTGTTTATGGACTTTGGCAGTTGTTAGTTTGTTGCTCTGAATGAAGTCTGTCTTTGAATATCCTCTATCAAGCTGGTTTTGTGTTCATGTATATTGATTGCTAGTTTGTTCTTATCGTGAAAGTATTTTATTTCCCAATCATATTTAAAGCTGAGTTTTGCAGTATCTTTAACTGAAAAATTTTTTCTTTCAATATTTGAAAAATATCATTCCATGCTCTCTGGGCCTTTATTGTCTGAGCTGAAAAATCCACAGTGATCCTTGTTGGTCCACCTCTGAATGTGATTTGGTGTTTATCTCTTACTGCTTTTAAAATTCTTTCCTTGATTTCTCTGTTATTCATTTTGTATATGATGTGTCTCAGTGAGTTTCTCATTTGGTTAGGTCTGTTGTGTTCTATAGGCATCTTGAATTTGAATTCCTGTATCAATTCTGATATGAGTGAAATTCTTTGGCTATTTCATTAAGAAGGTTCTTTATGCCATTTGTTTGTTGTTCTATGTTCTCCTCTATCCCAATAACTCTCAGGTTATCTCTTCTCATCTCGCCTCATACTTCTTGGGAGTTCTGATCATGCTCAGTAAGTTTCTTTTCTTGTTTATCCTTGCATGCAACATTGCTCAGTCTTTCTTCGTTGTCTGATGTTTATTCGAGAGCTGAAGTTCTATTTTCTACTGAGTTTACTCTGATATTAGTATCTTCCATTGAGCTTTTAATTTGGTTGATTGTGTTTTTCAATTCTAGGAACTCTACTACACCTCTATTCAGAATGTCTAGCTCTTTATCAAAGTGTTTTCTTATCTCCTGAAATTGTTCTCTTCCTTCCTTCCTTAAGTCTTCTTTTAATTCTTTGATTGTTTCAATAATCAAACTGTTGATATTTTTTCTAGGTTTTCATCCAGGACTCTATCTATGAACTCCTTGGCTGAGGAGTTGTGGGTTTGAGGAGGAGAATTGTTTCCCTTTTTCCTCATTTTTCAGTGTCAGGGAGGTGGGGGGGGCTGAGATCCATCACTGCATATTTCACTTGGGGACTTTGTTGATGGGTGTGGAATTTTTGTCTCTCTGCTTATTTGGACTGGGGTACAATTTGGATAGTACACTTCAGTGGCTGGCTCCCAACCTGTGAATTATTATTGATCTTTATGACTTCCAATACAACAGGAGATAAGGGATAAGTGTAAATACGTACAGCCAATGCATATAACAGACAGGGTGGATCTGGTTACTTTGTGCCTACTATAACTGTTACACTGTTAATTCCCACCTATGAGAAGAGCAAATGGATTAGCAGCTGTCTTCCATGAGAGTCCTCAGATTATACTTGGTTTGAAAGCAAACACCTGTTTTCCAGTTTGGCATTCACTTTAGTTTTCCAGTACCTCTGTAGGTGAAGGGAAAAAAAGTCTAGAGCAAAGGGAATGTGATAGAAAGATAGTGTGGAATTTGTGGATTTGGAGAGAGAGCAGAAAGAGTGGAGATGATGTAGGATATTCTGCTACAATAAAGAAAACAAAGAGGAAGAGCCTGGGGAAATGACTTTGAGGGAGGATGAGAGAGAGTGCAGAATACAGTTTAGGAACTGTCATAAGAAAGGGAAGAAGGGGGTACCAGAGAGGTTTGCTACTGGGAGACTTTACAGCATAAAGAGAAAATGCATTAGTTTGCAAGATCACAAACAGCCACAAATCAAACCACAGCAACATAAACACAGCACAAGAAACAAAAAACAAAAAAGAAACAAAGCAAAGCAGATAAACAATGAAATAAAAAATTAAAAAACAAACGGCAACAACAACAAAAAGTGAGAGTTGGGCGGGTTATGAGTTATTACTGCTGAGGTCAAAATATACAGTGGGGGTAGATATTCATATGTGACATCGGGGTGGAGGCACTTCCAGGATGAGGTTGCTGGAGGGACAGTGTTTTGCTGTTCCCAGCTGGAAGTCAGATTCCCAGGAGTCCTCCCAATATTCTTCTCTTGTGGAGAGGGTACAGTCTTTCACTGCCCCTGCTTCCTGTGAATACAGCCTTTTGGCCTTCCTGGGTTGAAACCTTGGGCACTTCTGTGTCTGCCTGCCCAAACTCTTGCTGGGGCCCCAGTAGCCACTGGCAGTCTGTGCATCCTGGAGCAGCTGCAAGGGTATCTCACTGATCCTAGGGGAGTGGCCACCCTGAACTGAGCTCTCCTGGGACAGCTGATGCCCCAAACTTGAGTGTCCTGAGGCCCTCACTTGCCAAAAAAGAATGTCTCCTGAGGGAGTCTCAGTCCCAGCAAGGGAGGTGGTACTGAGAGGAAGACACCAGCCCAGAAAATCCTGCTCCTGGGGAAGTCTTCACTGCAAACTCAAGGGGCATGGAGGCCAACTCCCACTCACAACACACAGGTCCTGTGGGACCACCTCCGTTCCCAGGTCTCAGGGTCTGAAAGCAGAGGAGAGTGCTGGTCCTGGGGTGCCACTTCTGTTCCTAGGTCACTGAGGCTGAAAGTGGGTTCTGCCCAGCATGGGAGGACCCAGAGGGATCTCTGCTCCAGAGTTGCAGAGTCTGACAGCCAGCCACGCCCAGCCTGTGTAGGTCCTACAGATCCACCCATGTTACAAAGTTGGGTCCTGAAAGCAAATGGCCTAGAGAACACAGGTTGGGGTTGGGGGGATATAGCCTCTGTTCCAGAATCTCAGGACAAGTAGGGAGGCTTTGCTAGGCACACACAGCCCCTGGGAGCAGTCAGTCAAAACACTGGGGTCCTGGAGCAGTCAGCTGCCTGATGGTGCAGCCACTGAGACAGCCTCCAATCTCAACTCACTGCTCTTGGACCAGTTTCCTGGAGTGCTGCCTACTCCAGATGGTGATCACCCTGGCTCTCCACAGCCAGGTTGGAGGGAGCCTAAGTTATGTGCACTAATGCAGTCCCTGGGTTCTGCCCTGTGGAGCAGGAGCCCTTCTGATATTAGAGATCTTGGTGTCAATTCATCCTTCCTCTATTGGAGTGAACTTCCCTCCCTCTGTGCCGATCCAGCAGTGCAACCACTGAGTAGTGGTCCTTGCAGCTGGAGCTGCTAGGTCTCTATTTGGTTTTTCTTCCTTGCTTAGTGTATCCAAGCCTCTGAGTCTCTAAATTTCCTTCTTTGTCTACTAATGAGTTTAGGCAAAATTTTTTCCATTCACCCACCTCACAGAAAGGCCCTTCTCCCACTGTTGGCAATCCTGCTTCATGGAGAGATTCTACACGCAGCCCTCTTGTCAGTCAGCATCTTCTGACCCTCCCTTTATTTATTTTTATAAAATACTTTTTTTTAAAGAGAGAAAGATAAAAAAAGAGAGAAGCAATTTTATATATTTTTTAATCCAGTTTTTATTTTACTGACCCCTAGTTGTATATGCGGTGCTTGGATTTGAACCCAGGTCCTCATGCATGCTAGGCAAGTGCTCTCCCACTGAGCCACAGCTCCAGCTCCCTGGTTATGTTTAATGAAACAAAAATTACAGCCTTTAGTAAGTTCAACTTCTAGCTTTGTATCTTTTCCCATATGCTTCACCTAACCCTCTAAAAGGGCCACCATCCTGACCTTGGTTTCATCATCTACTTGCATGTGCATGTTTGTTTATTCATTTGTTTTTATTGCAGTGCTGGGGATTGAATCCAGGGTCTTCATGTGCTAGACAAGCATTTTACCACAGAGCTACATCCCCAGCCCTTTATTTTTTAACTTTAAGAAAGGGATTTACTAAGTTATCCGGGCTGGCATTGAACTTCTGATCCTCCTACCTCGGTCTCCTTATTTGCTGGAGTTACAAGTATGTACCACCACTCCCAGTTTTTTTTTAAATATAAATTTATATCCTCTAATCCTATGTTTATGACCAGATGAAGTAGTTTGGGAACTGAACAAGCAAGTGTGAAGACAGAGGGGCGAAGCCTAAGGAGTCTGGAAAGGTTATGTTCATGGGCAACAGAGGGAATGAATGATTTGCTTTCCCACCCCATGAGTAGAATCCTAGGGAGACTCCTGAGATCCAGACTTCCAGCAGAGATTGGCAATAGCCAGGCCCTTGGGATGTGTTAATCTAATCTCTCCAGAGCAATCCAGTAGAGCCCTAGACCTGATTAGACTCAAGCCCCACCTGCAAAAACTCCACTCACAGAACCTCGATGTGGGCCCATTCTGCAGTGCATCAATCTGGTCCATGCAGGCAAAACTCCATCTGACAGTACTTCCCATCCCAACCTACCTCATACTGGTGAGAAGGGAAGCTGAGAATTCTTTAACTCAAACTGGCAACTTCGTAAGCAACACAAAAAGAGGAAAGGTTCAACAACTCTCAGCCCTTGCTCTCATGCTTAGTACATAACTCAGGAATAAAGATAGACTAGACAGTGACCACCTACACTTGACTATTTTGACTACTTCAGTAAAAACAATTTGTCAATCTTTCAAATTTTTCATTAAGAAACTCCCCCCTCCTTTTTTAAAAGAGAGAACGACAGTGAGAGATAGAGAGAGAGAATCAATTTTTATTGAGTTTTTCACATGGCTTTTGTTGTTCCAACACTTAGTTGTGTACGTGGTTGCTGGGGTTTGAACCCATGTACTTGCAGATGCCAGGCAAGTGCTGTAACTGCTGAGCCACCGCTCCAGCCTCCTCCCCCTTTTCTTTATTTATGTTGTGTGCTTGCTTGAGCTGACTGGTTCACAGACATAAATACATATACATATTTGCTTCTTCTTTCCCATTTTTAGCATTTTTTAAATGTGGTTATTTTCCTTGCCTTGTTTTTTGAGGATCTGGTTTTTGATTAGTGTATTTTTTTTATTAGAAGAATATAGAAATACAGTTGAGGGGGAAACATTATCAAAACATTAGCAATCAATGGATATAAACTTTGTTATCGAGGGGAAAAGCCAGATCATGGATGACCACCTTGGATTTTACCTACTGCAGTTTCCCCCGGAAGAACTCACGCGTTAAATGGGTAGTTCATGGAGGAATAACATCGGCTGCTGGGATGGTTCCCCCATCTTCCCAATCTCCAGACTCCTATGGGTTCTTCATAAACCTTGTTGTTTTGTATTGTTTTTCATTTGTCTGTTTCTCTTGCTCCTCCTCCTCTCTTTCATTCTGATAATAGCCAGCTTCTCCTGTTCTCTTTCGTTTTTCTGGTCCTCCTCTCTTATAACCATCACAACCTAAATCCGTTCTGCACTCTCTGTTCACTTTTTGAAACTGCAAGCTCTTTTCTACCTCTCTCTCACATTTTCTTTCCTCTTAATTAAATAAGTTCTTACCATCTTTTAACACTACTTGTTTTATATAATTCCTGTCCCCACCATCAATGCTACTGCAATCATTTCTGCTGTGGATGCCTTAGTTAACACCTGTTGTTTGCTTTAAAGCCAGATATCGTGATGGTTACATTGTTTTCATTGCTGGCTATTGCTAATTAACATTGTAAATGTCATAGTAGGAACTAAGTATTAAGTTTAATGCTGTATATTGCTCTGCATTACTTGTTACTCTTGTCTCCTCCTGTTCTGTGAGGTGCTAGGAATCTTCAGAGACACTGAAAGTTCACAGTTTAGAGATTCTGCTCTGAACTAAACTTTCCTTGACATTACTCCAACTCCAAGAAGGGAGGAGGGGAAAAAAAAAACCTGAACCATCAACATGGACCCAAGAAGAAAGAGCCAGAGAGGGAACTCAGGTCCCATTCCTTAGTATCTACCCATACGTTAAATTCAGATAGAAGCCTCAGAACAAATAAGGTAATTACATACAAAATGACACACAAAATAAGGGAAAGAGTAATCCACTTCAATTGATGTGCAAGGACAAGACCTCTGAAAATACGAGAAAACAGGCATACAAATGTCCTCCACCCCAAATCTACAATCCCCCAACAAAGGATCCAAAAGATAGTGAGGTGGATGAAAACCCAGAGAAGAATTATAAAAATTTGATTACCAAATGTTCAAAGAATTTTAAAAGATGACTTAAGGAAGGAATTAAAAAGCAATTATAAAAGATGATTGACCACTTTAACAAAGAAATAGAAATAGTGAAAATAAACTAAGCGGAACTCCTAGAAATGAAAAACAAGCTCAATGAAATTAAAAACTCACTTGAAGAGATCACTAACAGATTAAACAGGTGGAAAATAGAATTTCAGCGCTTGAAGACAGAACTTCAGGCATTGAAGACAGGCTATATGATAAGCACACAGAAGGAAATAAAGGGGTAAAATTATAGACTATGACCAGAATATACAAGAATTCTGGGACAACATTAAAATATCAAACCTGAGAATCACTGGGATAGAAGAGAACATGGAGATACAAACTAAAGGATAAAGAATATTTCCAATGAGATAGTTACAGAAAACTTCTCCCATACTAGAAATGAGATAGAAATTCACATATAGGAGGCTTGCAGTCCCCTAAACAGACCCAGCCAAAAGAGAAGCTTGTTAAGACATATCATAATCAAAATGCCTAACACAAGGAAAGGATATTAAAAACCAGAAGAGAAGAACATCAAGTCACATTTAGAAGCAGACCAATAAGGATTACTTCTGATTTCTCAGCTTAGAGCCTACAAGCAAGGAGGGCCTGGAATGAGATATTACAAGCTTTAAAAGAAAACAATTATAAGCTGAGGTTACTATACCCAGCAAAACTGAGCTTCAAATTTGAGGGGGAAATAAAAACATCCCATGACAAGAATATGCTAAAAGAATTCATACATCAAACCAGCCATACAAATACTACTCAAAGACAAACTTCACGGAGAGGAATGAAGAAACAATTCCCAAAATGCAGAAACAGAAGTAGTCTAATAAAAGAATAATCCACTAAATGAGAATCAAGATAGAATAAATTGGTGAAAAACACAATAGCAGTGAACCATAAATGAATATCCATACTAATGCTAATATTAATGGTGTCAACTATCCAATGAAAAGACATAGATTAGTAAAATGGATAAAAAAAATCCAACTATATGCTGCTTAAAGAGACTCATAGACAAAAACACTCACAGGTTGAAGGGTAGAAGGATGGCAACATGTATTCCAGGCATATGGTCCAAGAGAACAAGCAGGAGTAGCTGATCTCACATTGAACAAAGTAGATTTCGAGCACAAATTAATCAGAAGAGAAAAAGAAGGCCACGACATCCTAGTAAAGGGAACAATCCAACACGAAGATAAAACTACAACAAGCATTTATTTCCCTAATGTCAGCACACTCAATTACATGGAAAAAATATTCCATGACATTGAACTCCACAAAAACCCCAACACAATAATACTGGGGAATTTCAATACACCTCTATTAATAAACAGGTCATCAAAACAAAAAAAAATCAACTAAGATATCTCCAACCTAAACAACCCTATAAACAAAATGGATTTAACAGATGCCTATTGAATATTTCACTCCAAAAGAGCTGGATTTACCTTCTTCTCAGTTGTATAGGGAACTTTTTCCAAAATAGTTCATATTCTAGGCCACAAAGGAAATCTTAGCAAATACAAAACAAATTTGTTATAATCCTATGTATCAATGAATCTAGAAATCAACAGCAAGAAAAATAACAAAAAACACATAAACAAATGGAGATTAAATACTCTTTTTTTTTAAAGAGAGAGAGAGAGATACTGTGAGAGAGAAAGAGAGAATCAATTTTTATTTAGCTTTTCAAGTGACTTTCGTTGCTCTAACACCTTGTGTACATGGTGCCTGGGTTTGAACCCATGTCCTTGTGCATGCCACACAAGTGCCATGACCGCTAAGCCACACTCTTTTAAATGAAGAATGGATCAAAGAAGAGATGAGAACACAAATCAAGAAATTCTTAGACATGAATGAGAACAAAGACATAACTTATCAAAATCTCTGGGACACTATGAAAGCATTTCCAAGTGGAAAATTTATAGCACTGAGTGCCTTCATTAAAAAATTAGAGAGCCAGGTGCAGTGGCTCATGCCTGCAATCCCAGTAACTCAGGAGGTCAAGGCAGGAGAATGACAAGTTCAAAAGCCAGCCTCAGAAACTTGGTAAGGCCCTTAGCAACTTAGTGAGAACCTATCTCAAAATAAAATATTAAAAAAGGCCTAGGGATGTAGCTCAGTGCTTAAGTGTCCCTGTATGCAATCCTCAGTACCAAAAAAATTTAGAGAGATCCCAGATAAATAAGTTTATGCTCCACCTCAAGTCCTTAGAAAAAGAATAAACTAACCCCAAATCAGTACAAGATGGAAATAATCAAGATCAGAGATGAAATTGAGAATTAAAAAAATACAAAGAATCAATGAAACAAAGAGTCGGCTCTTTAAAAAGATAAATAAAGGGGCTGAAGTGGTGGCTCAGCAGTTTCAGCACTTGCCTTGTATGTGCAGGGATGCAGATTTGTACCCCAGCACCACATATACAACAAAATGTCTGAGCAATGAAATCCAAATGAAAAACCCTATCACTTTCTCTCTTTCTTTAAAAAAATAAATAAAAATATAAGTAAAATTGACAAACCCTCAGCCAAACTAACTGAAAGAAAGAATAAAAAGAAAGTCAACAAAATTAGAGACTAAAAAGGAGATATTATGACAGATCCCTCTGAAATCCAGAGGATTATCAGAAATTATTTTGAAAATTTATAGTCCAATAAACTAGAAAATCTGGAAGACAGACAAATTTCTAGACACATATGACTGCCCAAATTGAATCAGGAAGATATAGAAAGCCTAAGCAGATCAATTACAAGTAATAAAATTTAAACAGCAATTAAATGCATTCCAAAACAGGTAAGCCCAGGACCTGATGGATTCTCAGATGAGTTCTACCAAAACTTTAAAATTCTTTTTTAACTTATTCCATAAAATTGAAAGGGAAGGAACACTTCCAAATTCTTTTTATGATACCAAAACCAGACAAAGACATATCAAGGAAAAAAAACCACAGGCCTATGTCCCTGAGGAACATAGATGTAATAATCTTTAACAAAGTATTAGCAAACCATATTTAAAAACATGTCAAAACGGTCATGAAGACTAATGGAATAGAAGACATAGAGACAAATCCACAAACCTATAGTCATCTGATATTTGATAATGGTGCCAAAAGTATATTTCGGAGAAAATACAGCCTTTTCAAGAAATCCTGCAGGGAAACTGAATAGCTATATGTAGAAAAATGAAATTAGATCCTTATTTTTAACCCTGCAGAAAACACAAATCTAAATGCATCAAAGACTTAGGAATCAGAGCAGAAGCCCTACAACTGCTAGGCGAGAACATAGCATCAACAATCCATCATATAGGAGCTGGCACTTTACTTCCTCAGCAAGACTCTTAAAAATCCAAGAAATAAAATCAAGAATCAACAAGTGAGATGCCCTTGAACTAAAAGGTTTCTGCACAGCTAAGGAACTGATTAAGACTGTGAAGAGAAACCCTACAGAATGGGAGAAAATCTTGCCCATTTACCCCTATGATAGGGGACTAATACCCAGAACATACAAAAAAATCAAAAAACTTAACACCAAGAAAACAAAGAACTCAATCAATAAATGGGCAAAAGAACTAAACAGGGACTTCTCAATAGTAGAAACACAAAGGGCCAATAAATATAAGAAAAATTGTTCAACATCTCTAGCAATCAGGGAACTGAAAATCAAAGCTACATTAAGATTTCATCTCATTCTAGTCAGAAATGTGAAGATCAAGAATATAAACAATGGGACTGAAGCAGTGGCTCAGTGGTTATGGTGCTTGCCTGGCACGTGTGAAGACACAGGTTCAAACCCCAGCACCACGTGCAAAATGAAGTGTTGGAGCAACAAAAGCCACATGAAAAACTAAATAAAATTGATTCTCTCTCACTGTCCCTTTCTCTCTCTTCAAAAAAAAATATATAAACAACAGTAAATGCTGGCGAGGTTGAGGTTGTGGGGAGTAAGAACACTTGTACATTGTTGTTGGGGCTGCAGACTAGTACCACCACTCTGGAAAGCAGTGTGGAGATTACTCAAAAAGCTAGGGATGGACTGGGTGTGGTGGTTCATGCATCCCTGTAATCCCAGTGGGTATTTTTCTAAAAGATCTAAAATTGGCATACTATATATAGCGATGCAGCCACATCAATGTTTATAGCAGCACAATTCACAATAGCTAAATTATGGAATCAACCCCATAAGCCCATACTAAATGAATTAAGAAATTGTGACGTGTGTGTGTGCGCGTGCATGCATGTGCATGCACGCTCAATGCAGTTCTGCTCAGCTATTTTTTTTAAAGAAAGAGGGACAGTGAGAATGAGAAAAAGAGAGAGAGAGAGAGAAACAATTTTTATTTAGTTTTTCACATGGCTTTCATTGCTCTGAGACTTCGTTACATACTTGGTGCTGGGGTTTGAACTTGCGTACTCGTGCATGCCAGGCAAGCACTGTAAGCACCACAAGCACCGAGCTACTGCTCCAGCTCCTCTACTCAGCTATTGAAAAGAATGAAATTATTGGAATTTACAGGTAAATGGATGGAAATGGAGAATATCAAGCTATGTGAAATTAGCCAAACACAGAAACTCAAAGATCAAATGTTTTCTTTCATATTTAGAAACTAGAGTAAAATAAAGAAAATGGGGAAGGAAGTATTAGATTACATAAAGAATCATTCAAATACAAATACACGAGCTAAAGGAATTCTAGTAGAGCAGAGTAAAGAAAAGAGGAAAGGATAGGAAAAACAGGAAGGAAAAGAAGGGGATAAAAATATATTTTGCACCTCTAAGATACTAAATAGTTTCCATGCAATGAATAAAAAATTGGAAAAGTTTAAAAAAAATCAAAGGGAGATCATCAGAAGAAAGGGACCAGGAAGAAGAAGAACATGAGGGAGGGGGAAGTGCTAGGGAGGAATATTAGTCAAATTATATTGTTAAATTGTGTGCATGTAGGAATATGTAACAACAAATCCCATCACTATATACCACTATAATGCACTCGTATAAAATGTGGGAAAAAAGTGAACCCACATCTCACACCATATATAAAAATTAATTTCTGGTGAGTTTATTTAATTTTAATCAATTCATTTAATTTTATTAAATTAATAAATTTTATTTAATTAATTAATAAAATAAATTTACTTAGTTATTTTAAGATGAGAAAACAATAGAAATTCTAGTTAGAAAGTCTACAAGATAACAGGCACTGTGGCACACACCAGTAATCCCAGCAACTTGGGAAGCTGAGGCAGGAGGATCTCAAGTTTGAGATCAGCCTCAGAAACTTGTAAGACCCTGTCTCAAAGTACAAAATAAGATGACTGGGGATGTATCTCAGTGGTAAGTTACCCTGGGATCAATCTCTAATAGTGTGGGTGGGAGAGTCTACAACACTACACAGAAAATCTCGGCAAGGAAGAGATCTTAATGCTGGAAGACTAGTAGCTCGTCAAAGAGATGTATGTGATGATATAAAATTTTTAAACTTTTATTTGGCTAAAAATCCACAAAATTTAATAGATAAGCAAACCGCTCAGGAAAAATATTTGTAACACAAATGACAGTGTAATTATCTAAATAAAAAGAACTCTTATAAATCACTGAGAAAAACAATTAAAGCAATAGAAAAATATGAAACTTAAGAGTAGAGCAAATTGAGATGGCCAATAAACTTATGAAAAAAAATGCTCAAATTCACTAGAAATCAGAGAACTGTAAAATAATGTGAGAATGAGCTATTACTCATACCCATCAAACTGGAATTTCAAAATTTAGAACCTTATCATATAGAAAAAATACTGTCAGAAATGTAAATTTCAGTCTTTTAAAATGGAATAGAATGGATGGGGATGTAGCTCAGGAGTATAATGTTTGCTAGAATGTGTGAGGTCTTGGGTTCAATCCATAGCACCACAAAAACAGAACAACAAATATAAAGAATAATTATGTCAGAATCATTTAAGATTACTTGGAGGAGTTTCTACAAGGTGGCGCTAAGTGAAAAAAGCAAGATGCAGAAAAGTGTGCATTAAACAATCAAGATTTTAAAAGCCTGGATAGATACATGTGTCTCTGCATGTGTATATATTGAACATGTTATTTATAAACTTACATCAATATGAAGAAAGAAATGAAATGGCGCAGATTTGGCTACTAATGTGGTAATCCAGCCAGGAGGACAGGAGGTGGAGAGACTGGGCACTGACCGAACATGGAGTAGATGTGAATGACAGACACTCTGGAAATGTTCTAGCACTATTCTATGCATTCACAGTACATTTATCCATTCACTGCTATTTCTCTCCTTTTAGATTACAGTTTCCTAAATCTAAATATAAGTCAATATAATTTTGACTTACAAGAGGAATCCATGCTATTTCTGTTCAGATACACATTTTGAAAAAATTATACCTTCCTATATTATTATTATGTATGACATCTTATCAATTCTTACTGATAACTTTTAGCATTGAAATTTCAAATTCATCTAAATATTTATTCTCTGTCTACTAGGAATGTGTCTGCTATCTTAGGACATGATGTCCCTCCTTCCTACTTATACCTTTTCTATATCATAACTATGATACTCTAGAGCACTAAGAAACTTTAACATTTTATTTTTGTACTTTCTTCCTGGAAATTTTCATTGCAAATATTATACTTTGTGATTTTGTGTCCTGTTGAACACTCTCTGTTTAGGCCTTATCCAGTGCCTTATAACTGTCTCAGATACTAAATCTGTCAGGGTCTAAGAGAAACAACTTATGTGAGATGCAATAACTTTATTGATGGGATTGTTTGTAGAGATTTGGGGAGATTTAGAAACCCAAAAAGAACATTGGAGGGGAGAAGGAAGGGGAAAAGAGGGAGAGAAAAAGGGAGGTTATCAATAAGGTTGGGTATACTTAACTCCCATGAGATCCCAAACTGAACATAGGCAGGCGTATAAATCCAGACATTTCAATAATTGTTATACATGTATATGCTCATTTCTAACTATAACATGAGGGAATTACAGAGGACACATGAGATTGGGGAATGGGTGAAGAGGGAAGAGATCCTCGACAATGATCTGGCTTAACTTACTTTGACAAAACCTATGTATGCATGAATAGTAACAACGATTCACTCCAATATGTAAGACTATGTTGAACCAATTAAAAAATAGGAAGCACCCAAAAACTTGCAACAGCAGGAAGCTGAGACCACCCCTAGACCTAAAGGGGCAACAGAAGGAATGGTATTACCAGAGACCAGGGACTACTGGAACCAGGAAAGAAAAGCATCCAGTAGAAGTTATACTAAGAGAGGTTGGGGGCCTGCAGGCATGTGCCAGACACCTGTGCCCAGGACTGACCTTCCCTCCCCCAGTCCTGACTTGCCCAGCCACAGCCCTACCTACCAGGTCCAAACATATCAGGCCCACACCTGCTCCCAAGGATCCCAGGTTCTTTCGCGGAACACAGGAGGCCCATTCCAACGTGTCACAAGACCACAGAACCCAACAACACACCCCAACTGCTGTACTTCTACAATCCAGCAGAATACCCTGCACCCCTAACAGATTCTAGATCAATGCCCTAAAGCCTGGATCCAAAAGGTACATCAAAACAAGGTTTCAGGCAGAATCAGCCTTTCTGCATGAAAAGTGGACAACAGAGAGGTGGTATCTGACTCAACCCTTTGACCTTCAAGGAAGAAGTACCTGCAACCTGCCTACCCTCACCACAAGGAAACTCAATTCAAAGATTCAGAAGAAGATCATAAAAAATGGGGAATCAAAATAGAAAAGGTTCACCTCAAGCCCACAACTCCCCAACCAAGAAACACATGGAGAAGAAGCAGGATGAAAACCTAGAAATAATTATCAACAATCTGATTACTAAGAGGAAATAAAAGAAGATTAAAATGAAGGGACTAAGTGAGAAAACTCAAGAGATGAAAAAAACTATTGTAAAAAAATAGACATACTAAAAAAAGGAAGTAGCGGAGCTAAAATATTCAGTCAATCACATCAGAACATCAATGGAATAATTTCATAACAGACTAACCTCTACAGAAAAGAAATCCTCTGCCCTGGAAGAAAGAGCTTCTGACAAGATAGAGTGAGTAAGCTTGAGTGTATGGATGATAAAAAAGAAAAAAACAGAACACAAGCAGAATTTTCAAAATGTCTGGGATGAAATCAAAAGAAACAATCTAAAAGTAATTGGAATAAAGTTAGAAATTGAAACACAAATAAATGGTATAAAGAACATTTTCAATTAAATAGTTGAAGAAAATTTTTCCCATATCAGAATGGAGTAAAAAATGCTCATCCAGGAAACTACAGGACAACCAATGGGCCTAATCAAATGAGATGCTCACTGAGACATATCACATTCAAAATGTGTAACAGGGGCCTAGAGTAGTGGCTTGGCAGTTACAGTTCTTGCCTGGCATGTGTGAAGATGTAGCTTCAAACCCCAGCACCACGTACACAATGAAGTGCTAGAGCAACAAAAATCACATGTAAAACTAAATAAAAGTGATTCTCTCTTTCTCCCTTTTACTGTCCTTTTCTAATAAAAAATGTGTAACGGGAAAATAAAGGAAAGAATATTAAAAGTGGCAAGAGAGAAACACCAAATCGCATTCAGAAGCAAACCAATAAGGATCATGTCTGACTTTTCAGCTCAGACTATAGAAGCAAGAGGATCCTGGACAGGGATCTTTCAATGTTTGAATGCCCACAACATGCAGCCAAGAATACTACACCCAGAAAAACTCAGGTTCAAATGTGGTGGGGAATATGAACATTTTACAATAAGAACAAATGTGACATGAACAATAAACCAGCATTATAAAAAATTCTAAGATAAACTTCACGTAGAATAAGCAAATGTTCCTCAAAACCCACAAACACAGGAAATTCAATAAAGGTGCATGCTATAAAAAACAACCAAGAAAGCAGAGAACTCACTAATAAAACATGGTGACTATGAACTGCAACCACATAACTATCCTATCATTGAATGTGAATGGCCTCAATGCACCAATCAAAAGACACAGATTAGCTGATTGGATCAAAAAACAAAATCCAACAATATGCTGCTCACAGGAGACCCATCCTACAGTCAATGTCATACACAGATTGAGGGTGAAAGGATAGAAAAAAACCTATAGGCATACAGCCCAAGAAAGCAAGCTGGAGTTGCAATACTTATATCAGACAAAGTAGACTTCAAACATAAATTATGCAGAAGAGATAAAGAAGGCCACTACATCTTAGTAAAGGGAAAAATACAACAGGAAGATATAACCACAGTAAATATATGCTCTCCAAACACCAATGCCCCCAACTATGTGGAAAAATTACTGCATGACATAAAACCACTTGTGGACCTCAACACTATAATACTGGGAGATTTTAATCCATCTCTATCACTATTAGATTGTCAAGGCAAAAAAAAAAAACCCACCAAAAAACAAAAAGCAAACAAGAGATCTAATGTCTAAACAACTCCATAAATCAAATGGACTTACCAGATATCTATAGAATATTCTACCCCAAATTGGCTGAATTTACCTTCTCAGGAGAACATGAATACTTCTCCAAAATACGTCATATTCTAGTCTACAAAGGAAATCTCAGCAAATATAAAAAAGCAGATATTATTCCATGTATCCTATCAGACCATGATGCCATGATCCTAGCAATTAATAGCAAAAATCATAAGAGAAAACATATATATATATATATATATATATATATATATATATATTTTTTTTTTTTTTTTTTAAGTGTCGAGGACCAAACTCAGGGCCTTGCACATGCTAGGCAAGCGCTCTGCCACTGAGTTAAATCCCCAACTCAACATACATACATATGGAGATTGAATAATACCCTATTAGATGAAGAATGGATCCAAGAAGACATGAGAACAGAAATCAAGAAATTCTTGGAAGAGAATGTGAATGAAGGCACAACATGTTAAAACCTTTGGGACAGCATGAAAGTATTCTGAAGGGGGAAATTTTATAGCACTGAATGCCTACATTAAAAATGAGGAGAGATTCCAAATAAATAAGCTTATGCTCCACCTCAAAGCCCTACAAAAGGAAGAAAAATCTAAGCCCAAAGCCAGCAGAAGACAGGAAATAATCAAGATGAGAGCTGATATTGATGAAATTGAGAAAAAGACAATGAAAAGAATTAATGGAACAAAGAGTTTGTTCCTTGAAAAAATAAATAAAATTGACAGACCCCTCCCCCAGCTAATCTCACTAAAAGAAGGTGAGAATTGAAGCAAATAACAAAATTGCCAGTGAAAAAGGAGTGATCAACACTGACCCCTTGGAAATCAAATGGATTATAAGAACATATTTTGAAAAACGATACTACTCTAAATTAGTTAATCTGGAAGACATGGACAAATTGATGCAGGAGAATACTGAAATCCTAAACAGCCCAAAAACTGGCACTGAAATCCATATAGCAATTAAAAGCCTTCCAAAGAGGAAAATCCCAGGACCTGATGCATTTCCTGCTAAGTTTGATCACACCTATGAGGAGGAGCTAACATCTGTCCTTTTTAAGCTCTATCAAGAAATTGAAAAGGAAGGAACTCTCCCACATACTTTTTATGAGGCAACTGTAACTCTGATACCAAAACCCAACAAAGACACATAAAAAAAAAGGAAACTACAGACCAATATCCCTGATGAACACTGATGCAAAAATCCTTAATAAAGTTCCAGCAAATAGCATTCAAAAACACATTAAGAAGATAATTCATCAGGATCAAGTGGGCTTCATTCCAAGTATGCAAGACTGGTTCAACATATGCAAATCAATGAATGTGATTCATCACTTAAACAGAATTAGGGACAAAAAACATGATCATCTCAATTGATGCAGAAAAGGCTTTCAATAAAATACAGCACCCATTTATGCTCAAAACTCTAGAGAAGATAGGGATCAAAGGATCTTAACTTTATAAAGACTATGTACACCAAACCCTCACCTAGTATAATATTAAACGGAGAAAAGCTGAAAGCATTTCCACTAAACTCTGGAATAAGACAAGGCTGCCCACTCTCACCACTTTTATTCAATATAGTCCTTGAGACCCTTGCCACAGCAATCAGGGAAAAGAAGGAAATCAAAGGGATAAGAATAGAAAGAGAGGAAGTCAAACTATCCCTTTTTGCTGATGACATGATCCTAATATCTGGAAGATCAAAAAGAAAAAAAAACTCCATCACAAACTGCTTATAAACAGATTTTGTAAAGTAGCAGGCTATAATATCAATACTCATAAGTCAATAGCTTTCCTATACAGTAACAATAATAGGATAGAAGAAGAAATCAGGAAATTGGTCCCATTCACAATATCCTCAAAAAGAATTAAATACTTGGGAATCAACCTAACAAGGAAAGCAAAAGACCTCTACAATGAAAATTGTCAAACATTAAAGACAGAAATTGAAGAAGATCTGAGAAGATGAAAAGACGTTCCATGCTCTTGTTTAGGCAGAATTAATGTAATTAAAATGGCCATTCTGCCAAAAGTGCTATACAGATTTAATGCAAATGCAATCCGCAACAAGGTACCAATGTCATTCTTTACAGATATAGAAAAAGCAAATCCCAAATTCATTTGGAACAACAAGAAACCCAGAATAGCCAAAAAATTATTAAACAATACAGACCTAAAATTATACTATAGAGCTGTACTAACAAAAACATCATGGTACTAGTATCAAAATAACAATGAAGACCAATGGAATAGAGTAGAAGACTATGAGACAAACTCACACATCTTTAAACATCTGATATTTGACAAAGGAGGTACAAATATAACATGGAGGAGAAATAGTCTATTCAACAAATGGTGCTGGACAAACTGGACAGCCATATGCAGGAAGTTGAAATTAGATCAAATAAAGGAACTTGGAATTAAACCAGCTATCATACAACTGCTAGAAGAAAAATTAGGACCAACATTCCAGCATATGGGAATTGGCAATAACTTCCTCAATACAATTCCCAAAGTAAAAGAATTAAAGTCAAGAATTAATGAGTGGGATGCCATTAAATTAAAAAAGCTTTTGCTTAGCCAAGGAATTGGTCAAAACTGTCAAGAGATAACCCAAAGAATGGGAGATAATAATGGCCTGTTATTAACCTCTGGCAGGGGACTAATATCCAAAATTTACAAAGAATTCAAAAAACTGTATATCAAAAACACAAATAATCCAATCAATAAATGGACTAGGGAACTAAATAGAAACTTCTAAACAGAGGACATTGAGCAAGCCAAAGAATGCATGGGGAAATGTTCTAAATCTCTAGTAATCAGAGAATACAAATCAAAACTACATTAAGACTTCGTCTCACGCCAGTCAGATTGGAAAGATGAAGAATATAAACAGTAACAAATGCTGGAGGGATTGTGGGAAGATAGGACACTAGCACACTGTTGGTGGAAATGAAGTCTGGTACAGCTACTCTGGAAAGCAGTGTAGGGGGTGGGAGAGATAGAGAAGATAAGGAGGGATCAAGGGAGAGAATCAACAATGTAGCATACTCCACCCCCCCAGAGAAATCAAATAATACTTATGCAATCATTTAATTCTGGAAAATTCACACACACACACACACACACACACACACACACACACACATTTGGACATGTATATCTGTTATAGGGATATAATAGAGAAGAATCAAGAGACTGGAGTGTGGGTGATATGGGGGTAACTATGATTTAGGATCAAATGCATATAAACAGTGGTACTTTATATGCATTTATGATTGTTCAACAACTCAATTCCTTAATTAAAAAAAAGAAATTGTATTAAGAAGGACATGGCCACTTTCAAAGTTTCAACCACTCTGGAGGGAGAAGAGGAAAGCAAATAGCCCAACTTCTCTTCCTGTGTTCTAAAATTATACTCGTGCTCCTCGTTATCAGAACATACTGGCAACCATAGATAAAGTGAACTTGGGTGACAAGACTGCTCCCAGAATATACAGCTATGTAGAGAAGTGGTGAGAATGATTAGGGAGAAGGTAAATGGAGAATAACTACCCAGGCCTTCTGCCACTCAGCAGCATTTCTCCACTTTCATTTAGATGAAGAAGCTCATGACCCCCAAATAGGAGAGACACAAAGTCTCATGAGCTACTACATGAGGTGATGACAATTCAGTCATATTCCCACCTAGAAGTTAAATTGTAGCATTAGCCATCTCCAGGACTCTTCATACAAGGTAACAGGGAAAGGGGAGAAAATAGTGAGCATAAAAAAATCACAGTTTTTGTAGTGATTCAGGAGACTGATTATAAAAGGAGGTACATAATAATCAGTTTCATGGTTTCCTTAACCATGGTAACAGATGGCCAATTCTTACCTGATAGGATAAGAACTCCATTCCCGAAGCCTGGGCCCCCTCAGTCATTGAGATGCCACAACTTCTCACTGAACATTATTACTAGATTTAGGAGTACTAAGCAGCACCCCAGAGAATTCTCTGGGTTCTGTATGCAGTCCTTCTTGCCATCACTGTGTAAAAGCAACTCAATATCTCCTTGGTGTTGAGAATCGTTGTCCCAGCCAGCACAGTAACACTATGGCTGCAGACTAGCTCAGTAGCATGAGAAACCTCAAATGACTTGTTATTAGCTTTATAGAACCATGACTTTATTCCCTAAAGGAGCTATTCCTGCCTTGGGAACAAAGAAGTCTGAGCCTACAGAACACAATATCATACCAAAGGTAGCCAAACATTCCATTAGTAAGTTATTAGATGTAATCATGAACAAGGACATTCCCACCTCCATCTTGCTTTATGGATTATGTATTTTAGCTTTGGAAGAAGCATTTCATATTGGTTGTTGATTCAAAGCGTGGACAGCATTCTGTGGACAATAAGTACTTCAACCTTTCAGAGAATGATCTCTCAACTAACAATGAAATTGAGATTTCTGTTGACCACTGCACATTTTATCAGGCCAGCTGCTTCTGGAATGCAAATAGTAAGACCAGAGAACATTATGGAAGTGAGTCATCTGCCACACTCACCATAGAATGTGTGTACCTTAGGTGAGGCATTGTGTGATAATGAATGATGACAATGAATAAGATGTTCTGCAAGTCAACAAAGCAGGCAGATTTGTAGACAAAGAGAGCAAATCCATGCCAGAAAATGGAACTTTTTCTTTTCCGGAGAAAAAGGTAATATTCCCTTTATGATGGAGTCTAACATAACCAACCAGCCATCAGATGGCTGGGTGGTTCCCCTGGGAAATAGTATCCTATGGTGTGCTCTGAGTTTACCCCTGCTGTGGCAGGTTGGGCAAGCAGCACTGGCTATAGGTCAGTCTTAGTAAGAGGATCCTTAGTAAGAGGATGTCCATGTTACCGAGGTCACATGTGATTTCCTTTCCTGTAGTTGAGGCCAGCTTGCACAGAGGGTCACTAAGCCAGCACTGAGCGTGTCTAATGAAGATGCTGACAGCTCCAGAGTCTGGGTCATCTTACTCACCAGACTATTGAGAGTATTTTTTTACAGACTGTACTCTGGCCAGCATTTGCCTCCCAGTTGAAGAGCTTCATATCTAAATTATAAATCTAATGATTAAGTTTCTTCCCCTACTTCTGTTTTATCTTTTATTAAACAATTTCTTAACACAGGTTTTTATTTGCCTCATGCTTTCAGATATTCATTTTTTTTTCATTCTGGCAGCAAACTTTTAAATATGATTTAATGAGGAAAGAGGAATAATCCTCAAAGCTTTTCATCCTCTCAAATAGATATTGTTTGCATATGTAGCATGACTAATTTATAACTGCCATCACTATGACAAGGATACATCTGGTCAGTTTTAAAGCAAAATTTTTGATTCATGATTTTAGGAGAAGTGTATGCCTATGAACTCTAAGTGCAGAGAGGACTTTTTACAGAACTGTATAAACTAGGTGTGGTAGTGTACACCTGTAATCCCAGTGTCTTTGGCAGCTGAGGCAGGAGAATTGCAGGTTCAAGGCCATTTGGGCAACTAAGAACCTGTCTAAAATTAAAAAACAAATATAGCTCAGAGTTACAGAACCCCTGGGTTCAATTCCCATTATTGCAAAATAAATAAATAAATATATAAAAAATAAATGTATACATTAAAGAATCCCTAAAATAGCAAGAGGGGTAACTTTTGAAGGATTTGTTATTATATCATTATTATGAGGGTTGCCAAATCTTACCTTTGTCTGTGTCTAGATTTGTAATTAAAACTTGCAATCACCAATAGCAAAATGACTTCTCACTTTATATTCCGTCCCTTCCAAAATGTATGTCTTAATTTGCTTTAATAGTTTAATACCCTGCCTCCAGTCAAATTATTTATTAGCACTGTTATTTTTGCTATCATTCTGTTATCATTAAAAATAAACCTAATGTTTTTCTCCATTTTTGGACTAATCTCATTTTCTTCTAGGTGTCACCTCTGGGCCTAAAGCATTAGAGAAAAAGTGAAAAGGGAGTATTCTAGATCTTCCAAGAAAAGAGGAGAAAGAAAAAGGAGAAGGAGGAAAAAACCAAGTGCACATAAGGAGACATTGGTACTATCTGCTTGAGGAAATAACCACAGAAATGTTCAGACTTTGGATCACCTAAATTGAAGATGTAGTCAGAGCTCAAGGAAAATATCCCTTGAGCACAAAAAGCAGCATGGTGTAGTGAGCAAAGTACCGACTCCGGATCTAGACTGGCTGGATCTTGAATCCCGACTCTGACATTTATTAGCTGAGTGGTACTAAGCAATTTATTCAACTAATCTGTATCCATGTTTCCACATATGAAAAATAAGGATAATAACAGCATTTACTTTATAGGATCTTGCAAGGATGGGTTATGTAAAAATTTAAACAGTTCCTGGCATACAGGAAGTTCTCCATAACTACCAGCTATTACCACTTGGACAACTTCTACTCTCTTAATAAAGTGACATCTGCTTAATTTGTTTCTTCTCTTTTCAACAGAAAACGTCCTGATGTCACAACAATAACTGGTTGGGATGCTCCAGTCATATGGGAAGGAACTTACAATAGACGGGTGCTGGAAAAATATTACAAGAGGCTGAACATTACCATAGGTTTGGGTGTATTTGCTGTTGGAAAGTAGGTACTACTAATCTTTGTCCCTTTTATTTTGGAAAAATATGGATGAGCATCCACGGGTTTTCTACAGGCAAAGAACTACTCATAATTAAGCCTAATCATTGTTTATGGTTGTCCTGTATAACTGCATAATTGTCATCTCTCATACCTTGGCTGGGTCCTTAATACAACTTTGGAATCTTTTCATTAATATTCATTTAGCACTCTCTCTCTCTCTTTCTTTTTCTTTTTTCTTTTTTTATTAAGGAGTTGAGTTATTGTATAATAATAAATGCATATAAAGTAATAATATGATATGCATTTGCTCCTAAACCAGATTTACTCCCACATCACCCACACCCCAGTGTTTCTTGATTCACTCCTACAACTGACATAAATGTTTAGATTGTGAATTTTCCAGAATTAAATGATTGCATAAGCATTATTTGCCTTCTGGAGGAGAGGGTAAAGAGTATGCTACATTTTTGATTGTCTCCCTAGATCCTTCCCTATTCCCTCCGTATCCCCTCTCCTTGTCTCTCCCCTCCTCTCCCCACTCCCCTCCATATATTTATGGTCCCCTTATATTATGTGTTGCTATGCCTTTGCTGGGACTAAGACATGATCTCTCTTTTTTCATAGCAAACTTTAAGTTCCCAAGCTTACAACATTCTTTTTCCACTAATAAAGACAGTTGAAGCTATAGAGTCAGCTTTTCCACCCTGATCTTTGCTACCATCCTCAACACACACATTAGATAGCATGATAGATGACATATATTCTCTTGCTGAATTTTAGCAAAATAATTTCTTTCTTTTCTCATGTTTCACAGATCCATGAAACCACATCTGAAACAGTTCCTAGAATCTGCTGATAAATACTTTATGGTTGGCTACAAAGTTATCTTTTACATCCTGATGGATGATGCCTCTCTGATGCCTCACATAGAGTTAGGTACTTTTAGAACATACAAATTATTGCCTGTATTTGTAGGAGACATAGAGAAAAACAAAGATTTAATATACATGAAGAACTTGAATATACACATCATAGATTATATCCAGCATGAAGTCAACTATTTCTTCATTATGAATGCAAATCAGGTCTTCAAGAGTCACTTTGGAGTAGAAACCCTGGGCGAATCAGTAGCTCAACTCCATGCATGGTGGTATTTTAGAAATCCTGAAGAGTATCCTTACGAGAGAAGATCTAAATCCGCAGCTTTCATTCCGTTTGGGCAAGGAGATTTCTATTACCATCAGGCCATTTTCGGGGGCACACCCCATAAGATTTTAAGCATTCTTAGACAGTGTGAAAAAGAAATGCTGCATGACTCCACAAATGGGCTTAACAGTATATATGAAAGCTACTTAAACAAATATTTGTTTGTGAATAAACCCACTAAGCTATTATCACCAGAATACAATTGGGATCCAAGTTTTAAAACTCCTCCACAAATAAGACATGTTAAAATAGCATGGCAGTCATGGCTTATGGATTAATAAGTGAATCACAAGAATTCCTCAAATCTATAGCTTGTGAAATTTTTTAGTTTTTCAGAAACTTACAGAAATGTATATCCTTCCAAAATAAATTACTTTTGTCCTTGCAATTTTGAACTGTTTAATTCTTCCTAGGCTGGGTAAAGAATAAATGCATGATAATTTAATGTGAAATATATAATGTAATGCTATGTGTATGGCAGATTATGTGGAAATACTTTTGGAGTTACATAATGATTTTTAAGAAGAAAGATACACAGGTTCTAGTTCACGAGGAAATTATACGTATTTATTCATACACTTCAAAGGGATATATATAAGGAAAACTATTCATCAACTTGTATATCAGATATTTACTATGCTTTTCAGTGTTGGAATACATACTGCTTATGATTAATCTCAATCTGTATTCAATCTGTCCACCTTTTGACTGAATTTAGGTAAATTGAAGATATTCTTCTAAGCCGGACATGATGACAAACACCTATAATACCAGCTACTCAGGAAGCTGAGGCAGGAAAATCTTGAGTTCAAATATAGCTTCAACAACTTAGCAAGATCCTTTCTCAAAATTAAAAAATTAGAAGGGCTGGGGCTATATAGCTCAGTGTCAGAGAACCCCTGGATTCAATCCCCAATACCAGAAAACGAATCAAACAAACCAAAAAAATAGATATCCTTCCAAATATGTATCTTACTTTTATTGCTACAAAGAGAAATACTGAGTTCATATTTTTAATGCTATAGGAGTATTATTTTTTAAAACAGACATTTACTGAACTCTACGGGGAAGGTACCCTTCTGGGTGCAGAAGGGATAGATAGAGAAATGTTATAAAAATAATTTGTCCTCAGGGAGCCTGCAGTCTAGCAAGGGAGATAGAGACTTTATAAGTATTTCTTCTGCAAGTTTAAAAGTGCTAAAAATCACAAGAAGCCATAGATAAAATGTTATAGTGGTTCAGGAAAGGAAGCAACCACCTCTGTAAGAATATATAATCATTGGGGCTGGAGTGGTGGCTCAGGGGCTGAAATGGTGGCTTAGTGGTTATGCACTTGCCTGGCATGCGTGAGGATACAAGTTTGAACCCCAGGACCACGTACTGGAGCAACGTGTCGGAGCAATGAAAATGACATGAAAAACTAAATAAAATTGATTCTCTTTCTCTGTCCCTCTCTCTTTAAAAACAATTAAAAAAATATACAATCATCACAATTATGTCATAAGTAATTTCAAAAGTTCAGTGAGACATTATCAGATCGTTAAAAGAACTAGAGCTTCTAAAACCACATTAAGTTGCTCTTTTTGTCCCTTTTATGGGGGGAAAACTGAAGCTTAATAAGTATCCTTTCAATGATAAGTATTACTGGATATCAAACATTAAAACTGTAAAGAATGCTGATGATGACTGTGGCGGGTAGATCTGTGATGGCCCCCAATGACCCACTTCTGGCATTCATGTTCTTACAAAATATGTCTCCCTTGCTCCCTCACCTTTGAGTATAAGCTAAACACAGTGACTTGCTTCCAGCCAGTAAAATATGGGATGGCACATTCATGATTGGGTTACGTAAGATCATGACTTTGGTCTTACCAGCAAATTTTCTTGCTGCCCTTGATGTAGCAAGTTGCCATGTTGAAAAGGCCCTCATAGCAGGTAACTGAGGGTGGCCTCCAGCCAACAGCCAGAAAGAAATTGAGGTCCTCAGTTCAACAACCCTTAAGAAACTGTATATTAATAAAAACTACTGGGGCTGGAGCAGTGGCTCAGTAGTTATAGCGCTTGCTTGGCCTGCCTGAGTATGCAAGTTCAAACCCCAGCACCACGTATACAATGAAGTTTCCAATCAAAGCCACATGAAAAACTAAATAAAATTGATCCTTTCTCTCTCTCTTCTCACTGTCCCTCTTTCTTTAAAAAAAAAACTATTTAAATGAACTTGAAAGCAAATCTTTCCCCAGTCAAGTCTTCAGATGAGACCTCACTGTCATCCAACACTTTAATTTCTGCCTAAGATCCAGGTAAGCCTTGTCCAGATTCTTGGCCACACAGTGACCCATGCCCAGTGTTTCTTAACCCTCCCCTCCATCATTGGTAGCCCAGGTAGATGCTTCACTTCCTCAGTAGCACTGATAGAAATTAAGGAAAAAGCCAACAGTGCCTCGTAACCTGGAAAGCAGGTGCTGGAAAACACCCTTTGTCTTGTAGGCCCAGCATCATCCTCCTACCACATGGCAGCACTGGAAATACTTATAAATATGTGTATACGCACAGATTGGTAGAAACACATATGTCCTTATTCTTTCAGCTGAGAGGGACTTAGAAACAATGACTCCAGCAGCAACAAGCAGGCCTAGAACCTCAATCTCAGTTTCTAATACCATTCTTTAATAAAAAGAACCAGCGTTCCTTGGAGAAATGGCTGAGTCCCGAGCACCAGTAGGGAATACACAAGATGTGCCTGAAATATCTTCTAGTGCCAGAAAGTAAGGATGTGCTTAACAAGAACACAGTGATGGGGGCTGGAATGTGGCTCAAAGGTAGAGCACTTATGTAGCATGTGTGAGGCTCTGGGTTCAACCTCCAGAAAAGGAAAAAAGGAAGGGAGAGAGGGTAGGGAGGGAAGAAGGGAGGAAGGAAGGAAGGAGAGAGGGAAAACAAAAGGGGAAGGAATCACAATGGTGGGAATACATTCAAGGGACATAGAAGTCAATTGCAAGAGCTTTCAATGGGACAAACTGAACAACAAAATAATTCTAACCCAAAGTCTTTAAGAAGGTTAGGAATAGCTCCCCACTCATGAATTGTAGGCTGCACATAGTGACTTCCTTCCAAAGATAACAACAATATAGAAGTGGGGAGAAGAGTAATTTTGCCATGGAGAAATCTGATTTAAAAAACTATCTCGAGAAGATTCAAAAGACTGGGGAGTGGGCAATGTGGGGGTAATTCTGGTTTAATACTATATGCATATCATATTGTTACTTTATATGCATTTATTATTGTACAATAACTCAACTACTTTATAAAAAATAAAATAAGAAACTAGCTTGGCCAAATTTAAAAACCAAAATGCACCACCTATACTCCTAGGTACTTACTGCAGCAAAATCTATGTCCATACCAAAACCTGTGTATCAATGCTCATGGCAGCTTTACTGGGAATAGCTGGAAACTAGAAACAACCACAGAGTTCTTCAGTGGGTGAACGGCTAAACAAACTGTGGTACATCTGTACCCTGGAACATCACTCAACAACAATAAAAAAGGGGATGAATTACCGATGGATTCAACAACTTTGATGGACAATAAGAGCATTATGCTGAGTGAAAATAGAAGATAACTTCAAAAGGTTACATTCTGTATGATTGCATTCATATAACATTTTATTATATATATGATATTCATATAACATTTGAATTATAACAAAATTAAAGAGATGAAGAGAAAATTAATTGTTGCTAGAGATTAGGACCGTGGAGATGTGAGGAATGAAATGACTAAAGATATCCTTGTGTTAGAAAATGAAGGCACGCTTTCATGGTGGAGGAATTGTTCTGTATCTTGGTTGTGGTATTGGTTACAGGAATCTGACATGTGATAAAACAGCATGGCACTATACACACACTATGTGCCACTGCCATTCTCTTGTTTTTGATACTGTACTATAGTCACAGAAGACAACTATTGGGAGTAACTGGGTGGAGGCTAACTGTAACTCTCTTAACTATTTTGTAACTTTCTGTAAATATATAATTATTTCAAAATAAAAAGTTTCAAAACATGTAACCTCAGTGAGGTCTTCCATGCCCATTTTAAAAATTGCAATCCAGAAGAGACAGGAAGATGGTGGAAGTGAGTGAGGCAGTGAGTCCTGATCTCCTCACAACACAGAAAGGAGGCAGTGAAGGAAAAGCAGAATTGAGAGGTGGGTGACAAAATAAGTGCTCTAAGACTCAACATTACAAAACGGGAGACCTAAATAGACTGGAAGATAGTTACCAGAGTAGAAAACAGATTAAGAGTCCCCTAACCCCAAACCTGAATCTGGGTATGGGAAGGGGGCAGGGGCAACAGAGGAAGAGAGAAAGTGGGAGCAAAAAATCTCTCAAGCTCACTCACTTAAAACATTCGGAAAGACAGACAAAATTTAAAGCTAGAGTCCTTAAAGCACAGCAAAAAGCTTAAAACCAAATCATGAAAAGAAAACTGAGCTGGGCACCTGCAGCCGTCTTGTAGGGCCTTCAGTCAACCAGTCATACCCTTACATCAAAGCAGAATCTTTCCATGCCCAGATAGCTGCAAATTAAACCAGAAGGAAGTCTGCAGTGGCCAGGAGGAACTTCTAGAAGGACCAGTACTACTAGCTGAAAATTGCTGAAACCCCTTCTCCCTCCTCCTCACCATGAACAAGAGGAATGGGCTGGTGGGGATCTGTGCTGGGTGCTGTGCCTAACCCTGCTAAGCGTGACCCAGGTAAGGGCAGAGAGCTCTGCACAGCTCTGCTCCCTCAACTGAGACAGCAACAAAATAGCTTTGGCCCCAAGCAGAGGAGAGCAGATTCACCAGGTCCTGACCAGTGCCACTGGGAGCAGGCACTGTGGGAAGCCTAGAGACAATCCCCAGGATCATGGGGCCATACCAGAGGGAAGACACTCTACAAACTGCATTTTGAATTACAACCCACAATACAAACAGGTAACCTATGACACTGCACCCTCTGAGCAGTCAGCTGTAGGCCCCTGAACATAGAGACCCAGAGGAAAATTGCCAGAGCCTATGCATCTGGAAAGGGCTGCTTCCAGTCTTAACTGGCACACTGCCTGACCCATGAGCACAACTTGCAAGTGAAAGGGTGTTGTTTGGATACTTGTGGGTCCTTGCATCAGTCTTAGTAGACAAAGGGAATCAACATTGACCATTCACAACCGAGGCAGTAGAAACTAGAATCCAGGTAAACCAGCTGAGATCCTTCACTACAGTACCTCAGAGAGCAGTGTCATCTGGAGGAACACGTCTGCACATTAGAACACTTTCAGAAAACCCACAACCAGTGTTCCTGAGCTCACAGACAGCCACCAGGATCTTCACTACTGTGAAAAGGGTCCTGTAGAAGGAAGCAGGTTCATGGTGACCCACAGCAACCATAGTGACACTCCACAGACTGCATTCTGAATTACAATCCACAATACAAATAGGCAATCTACAACACTGCACCCTGCAAGCAGTCAGCTGCAGGCCCCTGAGCTAACAAACCTGAAGCTGCTGGTAGGAGGTTCACAGCAACTAGGGAATTGGCTCCTGTGCCCCTGTAACTCAGGAGAGATCCACAGCCAAAGACCAATGGACATCTAATAAATGTTCAAACCCCAATGAAATCCAAAACAAGATTCAACAAGAATTTTCTTCACCTAGACATGGTTTACTATAAGCAACTCTAATGTCAACTTTGATCATATAAACAACTCTTTAACTTGAACAATAATTAATCCAATGGCCAACATTGTACCTTCAACCCATTTGAATGTATTTCATCTAATGGTTTAAAACATTAATTGGAATCAATCTTCCTATCTCTGTTTTTCTACCTCTAGTTTATACTTGCTCCTCTTACCCCTATTCATCCTCTTGGCACTATCCGTTATGACCTGAAATAACACACCTATTTATCTATTTCTCCTTCCTACCTTGGTGTATATTATTCTTTTATAACTTTTCTTTCTTTCTTTCTTTCTTACCTTTCTTTCTTTCTCTTTCTCTCTTTTTCCCTCTCCTTTTTGCCAAATCTTTCTTCCTCTCCCCTTTTTGTCCTCAGTTAAGGCTATAGTAAGTTTACTAAATTAAACACCTTATTTTTAATATTTATTTTAAGTTTATACTTGAATGAAGAACTGTGGAGAACAATTGCAACAAGTTTTTGTTTCTTACAAGGTTAAATCACTTCAGAGCCTTGGCTTTGAAGTGATTATAGTAAATAGGGCTCAGTGGCTTCTCTTAAAGTGGTGCTACTGGGATCATCAGAGGTCACACATTGACATAAAATATTATTATGTCAATATTCATCCAACCCAGGGCTCTTAAGAGAAACAAGTTCACAAAGTAGTCCTTCACTTAAAAGAAGAAGTGAGAACTATACTGATTGATGGGTAGACACACAAACAATATGAAAAAGCAAGGGAGAAAACCTACCCATGCATCCCATAATGCTTCAACAATAGACTTCATTGACACCACAGTGACGGAAATGTCAGTAAAGGAATTGAGAAAGTTAATAGTTAAAATGTTCTATGAGCTAAAAGAAGATGTGGGAGTGAAATCACAGAGAAAATACAGGAAGTAAAAGATCACTTTGATAAATAGAGATTCTGAAAAAGAATCAAATGGAAATCCTGGAAATGAATGAATCAATAAACCAAATTAAAAATTTAATGGAAAGTATCATCAACAGATTAGACCACTTTGAGGCCTTGAAGACAACGTATGTAATCTTGAAAATAAAGTCAACCATAAAGAAAAGAGCTTGAGACCATGAACAGAATATTCAAGAAATGTGGGATAACATTAAAAGGCCAAATTTAAGGTTCATTGAGATAGATGAAAGTTCTGAAATACAAGCTAAAGCAATGAACAATCTGTTCAATGAAACAATATTGGAGAAATTTCCAAACCTTAAGAATGAGACAGAGGGCTGGCATGGTGGCTCAGTGGTTACAGCACTTGCCTGGCATGCGTGAGTACGTGGGTTCAAACCCTAGCACCATGTACACAACAAAGTGTTGGAGCAACAAAAGCCTCAATGAAAACTTAATAAAAATGATTCTCTCTCTCTTTCTCTCTATTTCTAAAAAAAAAAAAAAAAAGGAATGAGACAGAAATTCAAATACAAGAGGTATATAGGACTCCAAATATACAAAACCACAATAGAATCACTCCAAGATATCTAACATATAGAATAATGATAGAACTTTGAAAAGTGCAAAAGAAATATACCTGATCACATTTAGTGATAAATTAACCCATATTTCAATTGATTTCTCAACCAGACATTAAAAGCCAGGAGGGCTTGGCCTCTGAAAGAAAATGGATGCCAACCAAAAATACTATATCCAGCAAAATTAAGCTTCAGAATTGAAGATGAAATAAAAACCTTCCATGAGGAACAAAAACTAAAAGAATTCACAAGTAGAAAGCCTGCACTACAAAACATACTTAAAATATTTCATGAAGAAGAAATGAAAAATAAAAATAAAAACCAGCATAGGTATTATAGTGACGTAGCTTCCTCAATGTTTATAGCAGCTCAATTTACTGTAGCTAGACTATGGAACCAACCCAGATGCCCCTAACTCGATGAGTGGATACAAAAACTTTGGTACCTATATACAATGGAATACTACATGGTAATTAGAGAAGACCGTATTATGGCTTTTGATATCAAATGAATGGAGATGGAAAGAATTATGCTTAGTGAAGTATCCCAATCCCAGAGACTCAAGGGCCAAATGGTTTCTCTCATCTGTGGATGCTAGAATATATGGGGAAGCAGTAGGGTAGACAGCTAACCTAACAATATTTCAAATTGAATGACTCTCAGAGTAATAGGGGGATGGCTCCCTAGGATACTTGGAGGTGTAGGGAGGGGGATGTGGAGGGGGAGGGTATATGAAGAACTCATAGGAGACTGGACGGACAGTGGGAATAGGGGGGAATCATCTCAGAAGCAGATGTCATTCCTCCACGAGATACCCATTTAACCCATGAGTTCTTCTGGGGGAAACTGCAACAAGTGAAACCCAAGGTGGTCATCCATGTTTTGGCATTACCCCTGGATAACAAAGTATATATACATTGGTTACTGATGGTTTGATAATGTTTCCCCCTCAATTGTGTCTCTATATACTTCTAATAAAAAAAACAGCATAGGGAGCAATTATACTAGAAGAATAGTCAATTAAAGAAGAATCAAGACTGATTTAAACATCAGAAATAAATCAAAATGGCAATAAACAAAAAATCATATCTCATTAACACTGAAGATTAAGTCTAAATTCTCTTATCAAAGGACATAGGTTGGCAGGTCAGGTTAAAAAAATAAGACCCAACAGTATTCTATCTGCAAGAAATTCATTTCACAGGTAAAGACATCCAGAGACTGAAGGTGAAAGGATGTGACTAAACATACCATTCATAAGGGACTCATAAATAAGCAACAGTATCTTTTCTCATATAAGATACAGGAGACTGGGGCTGGAGCGGTGGCTCAGCAGTTTCAGCGCTTGCCTGGCAAGCACGAGGACCCAGGTTCAAACCCCAGCACATACACAACTAAGTGTTGGAGCAACTAAGACCATGTGAAAAACTAAATAAAGTTGTTTCTCTCTTTCTCTGTCTCTCTCACTGTCCCTCTCTCTTAAAAAAAAAAAAGATACAGTGGACTTCAAGCCAAGATTAATTAGAAGAGACAAAGAAGATCACTTCATACTGCTTAAGGGAATCTTACACCTAAAAGATATAATTATCATAAACACTTATGGCCCAAACAACAGAGTATCTACATACATCAAACAAACTCTTCTCAATATTAAGAATCAAATAGACCACAATACAATAATGCTGGGTGACTTTAACACACCTCTTTCACCACTGGACTAAACAAAAACTAAAGATTCTGTAGAACTAAACAATACAGTTGATAATTCGGACCTAGCAGACATCTGTAGAACAGTTCATCCATCAAGTGAATTCACTTTGCTTACAGCAGCACATGGAACATTTTCTAAAATAGAACATATTTTAGGTAACAACCCAAAATTTAGCAAATACACAAAATAGGTAATATTTTGCATTCTGTTAGATCATAAGTGAATGAAATTAGAAATCAATGATAAGATAAAAAACAGAAACCACTCTAACACCCAGAAATTAAATAATACACTTTCAAATGATGAATAAATAGCAGAAAAAATCAGGGGAGAAATAAGAAAATCTTAGAAGTAAATGAGAATAGTGACACAACATATCAAAATCTCTGGGACAGTATGGAAGCTGTTCTAAGAGAAAGTTCATAGCACTGAGCTCATACACTGAAAAAATAGAAAGATACTCAATAAATAATCTAACATTACATCCTTTAAGGCCCTAGAAAAAGAAGAACAAACCAACACCAAACTCAGTCGAAGACAGGGGATAATTAAAATCAAAGCCAAAATCAATGAAATTGAGATTAAAAAAATATAAAAGATCAACAAAACCAAGAGTTGATTTTTTGAAAGGGTAAACAAAATCAATAAACCCTTAGCCAAACTTAACAAAATAAAGAGGGAGAAAACTCAAATTACCAAAAATCCAAGATGAAAAAGGAAACATCACAGATATTACTGAAATTCAGAGAATCATTACAAGCTATTTTGAAAATCTATACTCCAATAAGCTACAAAATCTTGAAGACAGATTCCTTCAGACATGACCTACCCAAATTGAACCACAAGGATACAGAAAATTTAAACAGATCACTTTCAAGTAATGAAACTAAAGCAGCTATCAAAAGCCTTCCAACAAAGAAAAGCTCAGAACTGGATGGATTCTCAGTGGAATTCTACTAGACCTTTAAAGAAAAACTAATACCAACCCTCTTCAAATTATTCCATGAAATAGAAAAGGAGCGAACACAGCCAAACTCATTATACATAGCCAGTATCATCCTGATCAAAGAAAGAAAACTTTCGACCAATATCCTTGATGAAAATAGCTGGAAAAATTCTTAATAAAAGGTTGGCAAATTGCATATAAAAACACCTTAAAGAGATAGTGCACCATGATCATGTGGGTTTCATTCCAGAGATGCAAGGTCATTTCAACAAAAAAATCAATAAATTCAGGTATAAACTTATAATAAAGTTCTGGAATAGATAAAAAATTAGTTGTTACATTTAGTAAACTTACTATAACCTTAATTGAGGACTAAAAGGGGAGAGGAAAAAAGACCAGGCAAAAAGGAGAGGGGGAAAAAGAGAGAAAGAAAAAGAAAGAAAGAAGTTATACAAGAATAATTTACACCAAGGTAGGAAGGAGAAATAGATAAATGGGTATGTTATTTGAGGTAGTAACAGATAGTGCCAAGAGGATGAAAAGGGGTAAGAGGAGCAAGTATAAATTAGAGATAGAAAAACAAAGATAGGAAGATTGATTCCAATTAATACTTTAAGCCATTACATGAAATACATTCAAATGGGTTGAAGATACAATGTTGGCCATTGGATTAATTATTGTTCAAGTTAAAGAGTTGTTTATATGATCAAAGTTGACATTAGAGTAGCTTATAGTAAGCCATGTATCAGTGAAGAAAATTCTTGTTGAATCTTGCTCTAGCTTCTACAAATGAGGGAATACAGCAGAACTCCATTGGGTGTGTATGTATGCGTGTGTGTGTATACACATGTATATATATATATATATATATATATATATATATATATATATATATATATATACACACACACACACACACATACATACATACATACCAGAGCTTTTGGATCCATTCATCCAGTGAGGAGCATCTGGGTTGGTTCCATAATTAGTTATTGTAAATTGAGCTACTATGAACATTTATTTTGCTTTGTCACTGTAATGTGTTGATTCTAGCTCTCTGTGACAACACCAGAAGAGAAATATCTCATTCATATAGTGGATCTGTCCCTAATTTTTTGAGGAGTCTCCATAATGCTTTCCAGACAGACTATGTCATGGTTCTTCTTGATCATTTATTTTTCATATCATAGACAGTATTCATATTCAATCAGATTTGTCAAACAAGCAAATGAATGAATGAACGAAAAAATGACAACTTTGGAAACAAGTCTTCAGATTCTTAAATTTATCTGCCTTCTTTTAATCCTCTAACTAGGACACAAGAAGTACATGAGAATTGACACTAGATGGCGCAACATAACAAAGAAAGTAACCCTAATCAACACAGGCCTCCTGAAAGGAATTGTTTCAAGAAAAGCCTGTTAACGTTGCCTTGCCTTTGTTGTAACAACTCAAATTTCACTAATTAATACTCCACCTACAGGGATGTTATTCTGCTCTTCTAAGTTTTCTTTTCCATTCTCCGGTGTGCCAGTAGAGTTTACAAAGTTCCTCCTCCTCCCTCTTCCTCATTCTCCCTATCCCTAGAACTCCCCAACTACAGTCAACTGAACTCACCAATGTTCTAAAACCCTGGAGTTCCAGAGTTATAGGTGGCCCATATTGAGAAAATATCTATCCCTTCTGGGTTACAACCTGTTAGAACAGGTCACAGATTATTGAAACAATTCTTTTGTATTTTACTTCTCATCTCTTCTCTCCCCAGATTGGCTACATTGGGGAATGAATTTGTTGTTTTTTTTTTTATTAGAAGTATATAGAGATACAATTGAGGGGGAAACATTATCAAACCATCAGTAACCAATGTATATATACTTTGTTATCCAGGGGTAATGCCAAAACATGGATGACAACCTTGGGTTTCATCTGTTGCAGTTTCCCCCAGAAGAACTCATGGGTTAAATGGGTATCTCGTGGAGGAATGACATCTGCTTCTGAGATGGTTCCCCCCTATTCCCACTCTCAAGTCTCCTATGAGTTCTTCATACACCATCCCCCCTCCCCATTCCCCTTCCTACACCTCCAAGTAACCTAGGGAGTCATCTCCCTGTTTCGCTAAGAATCATACAATTTGAAATTATTATTAGCTTAGCCATCTAACATACTGCTTCCCGATGTATTCTAGCTTGCACAGATGAGAGAAACCATTCAGCCCTTGAGTCTCTGAGATTGGGAAACTTCACTTAGCATAATTCTTTCCATCTCCATCCATTTGATATCAAAAGCCATAATGTCATCTTCTCTAATGGCCAAGTAGTATTCCACTGTATATATGTACTAAAGCTCTTGTATCCACTCGTTGAGTGAGGGGCAACTGGGTTGGTTCCACAGTCTATCTATAGTAAATTGAGCTGCTATAAACATTGAGGAAGCCACATCACTATAATAAGCTGATTCTAGCTCTTTTGGGAAAAGTCCCAGGAGTGGGATAGCTGGGTCATAAGGTGGTTCCATCCTTAATTTTTTGAGGATTCTTCACACTGCTTTCCAGAGTGGCTGAACCAGTTTGCAGTCCCACCAGCAATGTAACAGTGTTCCTCTTTTCCCACAGCCCCTCCAGCATCTGTTGTTGTTCAAATTTTTCATTTTTGCCACTCTAACAGGAGTGAGGTGTTATCTCATTGAAGTTTTGATTTGCATTTCCCTTATAGCTACTGATGTAGAGCATTTTCTCATAGAGTTATGGGCTTTCTGGACTTCCTGTGGTGAGAAGTTTCTTTTTAGATCTGTAGCCCATTTATTGATTGGATTATTTGTGGGTTTGGTGTTTAGTTTCTTTAGTTCTTTGTATATTCTGGATATTAGCCTTCTGTCCGAGGTGTAGCAGGCAAAGGTTTTCTCCCATTCTGTAGGTTCTCTCCTGATGCTCTTGACTAGATCTTTAGCTGTGCAGAAACTTTTTAGTTTAATTGCATCCCATTCATTTATTCTTGACTTTACAGCTTGAGCCATGGGAGTTTTGTTAAGGAAGTAGCTGCCGACTCCTATATGCTGTAGTGATGACCCTACTTCTTTTTCTAGTA
>PVKS010001387.1:0-143490 GCA_004027875.1 Aplodontia rufa | reverse complement strand
CTATGCCAGTTTGCTTTTTTGGGCCACAGGCCTGGTAGATGTTTTGCCATCCTTTCACTTTCAGCCTGTGTCTGTTTTTGAGTGTCAAATGTGTCTCTTGCAAGCAACATATTGTTGGATTTTGTTTTTTGATCCAGTGGGTCAGTCTGTGTCTTTTAATTGGGGCATTGAGACCACTCACATTCAAGGATAGAATAGATATGGGAGGCTGATTCACAGACTTTGTATCCATTACAGAGTTTTGAGCCATCTTGAAAGTCAGCTCTTGAATAGAATGACTATTGACTCACCCTTGTTTAAGGATTTAGCATATCATTGGCATTATCTTCTAAATGGAGACCATGTTTGAGAATGCTCTGTAGAGCAGGATTTGTAGTCATGTATCTTGCTAGCTTGAGTTTATAGTTGAAGTATTTAATTTCCCCTTCACATTTGAAGCTAAGTTTTGCCGGATATATTATCTTTGGGTGAAAGTTGTTATTTTTTAACACTTGAAAGATATTGTTCCATGCTCTTCTGGCCTTCATTGTTTGATCTGAGAAGCCCATAGTGATCGGAATTGGTTTGCCTCTGAATGTGATTTAGGGCTTTCCTCCAGCAGCTTTTAGAATTCTCTCCTTAGTTTCTCTGTTATTCATTTTGTATATGATATGTCTTGGCGAGTTTCTCAATTGATTAGGTCTATTCTCAATTGATTAGGATATGATATTCCGGATCAATAGTAAAATAAGGGAATTTCTCACTTATGATTTTGCTTAAAAGGTTCTTTAAACCTCTTGTTTGCTGTTCGGAATTTTCCTCCAGGCCAATGATTCTCAGATTATTATGCCTCATCTCATCAAATATTACTTGGAAGTTCTGATTATGTATTATAAGTTGTTTATCTTGCTTATCTTCTTCGAATTCCATATTGTTTAACCTATCCTCATTATCCGATACTTGTCTTCGAGAGCTGAAGTTCCATTTTCAGTGGAATAAGCTCTGGTGTTGGTGTCTTCCAATGAAGATTTGATTTGGTTAACTGTATTTTTCAAACCTGATAGCTCTGCTATGTCTCTTTTCAGGATGTCTATATCCTTGTATAGCTGATCTTTCATCTCTTGGAACTAATCCCTTATTTCCCTGCAGAAGTTGCTCTCTGATCTCTTTCCTTATTTCATCTCTCAACTCTTTGATTGCATTACTAATCATAATGCTGACACAATTCCTTTGATTTTCATCTAGGGATCCAGCCATGGGATCCTTTGGTGGAGAGCAGTGTGGTTGAGGAGGACAGTTATTTCCCCTTTTCCTCATTTACTGAGCCCAAGAGCATGTCTTGTACTTCAAATAAGTTGCTCTTGGTGGAGTAATTAGAGCTTCCTACGGCTTTGCTTCTTTGTGATTTTTTTTTTTTGAGAGAGAGATCTCACAGTATATTATGATAGCAAGCCAGTGCCCATTTTGAAGCGAGTCTATTTCTTCAGATATTAGTCTCTCTGAAAGTGGGGTGAAGGGATGACTAGGAAGTCAAGGACGTGAATTGGGGAAGTAAAAAGAAAAAAAATCACTCTTCCCTTAGAGTAAAGAGAAACAAGGGGTCAGGGAGGAGTAGGTTATTCTATTAGGACTAAGGAAAACATAGAAATGGGGTGCAGGAAGGTTAAAGACTTTGGGTGAGAATGAGAGAAAAATGGTTATATTTAGGGATCATCAGAATACAGGGGAGGAAGAGGTTAACATGGGGCATGGTTATCTTCAATCTCCAGAGGTTGATTCTATCTTGCTATCATGAAATGTTTTCCTGGTTGGAACCCAATGTTATAGGGACAGCAGTAGTGTTCAAGAAGACTTAGAGAATGTAGTAGCCAATCACCACTACATACACACAGATAAATATTTATATCCACCAACACCAAATTCAGTATTAACTGTAAGGCAAGAAGGGGAAAAAGAAAAAAAATATATCTATATAATAACATAAAAATATAAATAAAAAATAAAAAGTAAAAGAAAATAAAAGTGAAAAATAAAAAATTCTTAATGAAAACTTGGATCTATAGAGAAAAAGGGCATCTCTGTGATCTGGTAGGAGATCATCACTGTCCTTCTGGGATTCAATATGAATGACTCTCAGACTGAGGCCATGTGATCCCACAAAAAGGACTGGGGTATACTTAGACTCCTGGGACCTCCAAGAGGGGCCTCTTCTGAAATAGACTGGTTCTGGCAAGCACTGATGTTTGCCAGCTTCCCAGAGAAGCTGAAGCCAAAAGCGTTGATAAGCAGGGAGTGTGGATGATTTCTATTCTCCCTCTGCTGGGGAGAAGAGTGCACTGACTCCTGTGGCAATAGACTTCCAGAGATCAACTTGCCATGAGATTCTTCTGGCTGAGGGGAGTGGACAGGGCAGAGAACCCCTTTATTCCACAAACTGAAGGCGTCCTATGAAGGGTGGAGTGTGGGTCTGTTCTAGGTCCTCTCTTCCTGGATCAGACTGAAGCCCATGGCCTTTTCCTTGATGCAGTTATTGAAGGTTGTTCCAAAAAAAAAAAAAAAAAAAATCCTGGGGGAACTGTGTCCTGGGACTTCAAATGACTTCCAGGGTATCATGCCAAGTAATCTGCTCCTCTGGGTGTTCTGGCGGCCGTCTCCGAGCATACCTCTCTCCCCTGCAGTGTGTGAGCTGGGGGATGTCTGATTTAGTTAGAGGTGGGATCGCAGCAATGCTGGTGTCTCTGACTCAGCTGAGATCTACTGCCGCCGTTATCCAGACTAGCTGTTCCACCCCTGCAGCCAGTCTGGGACTGTGACCCGGCTATCCCGACTGGGAGCCCCAGTGGGCTATCTCCCCGCACAGCTCTAGCCCCCATAGTGTGTGCGCTCGGTGGTTGTCTGATTTAATTTGGGGCAGGATCGCAGCAGTGATGGTGAGTGTGACTCGTCTGAAATCCACTGCTTCAGCTATGGTCGCTCACAGCTCTGTCCCTGCTGCCAGTCCAGGACTGTGACCTGGAGCCCGGGATGGTGGCCAGCTATCCCACCGAGTAACCTTCTCTACCGGGTGTCCCAGAGGGCCGTCTCCCAGCACAGTTCTAGCCCTGCGCCAAGTGTGAGTTCGGTGGATGTTTGTATTAGTAAGTGGCGGGATCGCAGGAACGACCGCGAGAAAAATGAAAGAGAGCCGATCACTGATCCTGGCTGAGCAAAGTCCCTTTATCTCTCCTCAATCTAATGGTTCCTCAGTTAGTACCAAGCAAACGGCTGAACTACTGTACTCTTGGCGTGGCGGATTGCATTCTTCCTCCATTTCCACACTCTGTCGCTGGCTCGCCAATGGCGTAAGCACTGAGAGGAAGTTAGCCAGACAGCTTTCTGCGTCCCACCAGGGATGTGGAAAATCCCCTCCACTTTTTTTAAATTTTATTTTCCCAAGTGTCAGCTCCTTAGAGAAGGTTCATAAACCAGCTAGAAGATCACATATAAATTCCCATGAACACACCTTGGAAAGTTGAAGATTAACTGGGATTGTCCCAAGCAGACCTGGAGTCTCAGGAAATGCTGCCTCCCTTCAGGTCTCCATGTTGTAACCTCAATTATACATTTTTAATAACCTATGTTTCTGTGGAGGAGTTCTGGGTGAATTGAGGCAGAGAAAATGCACATGGCAAATTCAAGTCTGTTATTACTGAAACAAATATACTTTAGAAGACTATAAACAAAAAGTCAAATCTATGGCAGACAGTTATGTGAGGAAAGCACCAGGAATTCCCTAAGCTACATTATACAATAGGAAAAACTTCCTCTCTTCCCCCACCATCTTTCCTTCTTTCAAGCCTTCCTTCCTTCATTTCTTCCTTCAGAGCATTATGGATTTATTTTACAATACCATTCCAAAAATATATTTTCCAGTTTGGAGATTAAATAATAGGAAACTAAATGTGAATTAGTATTTAATACGGCTGATCTATAAATGAAAGTGATTATAGATCATATCGGCACAATATTGATTACACAAAGAGTCTGAGAATAACTTTGGCTTAACTTTTTGTTATTTGCTGTTATATCATCTTCTGCTTATTAGAACAGTGCTATTTGTATACTAATACACTATTGATAATACAACTCTGAGAGTTGGTTTCCAGTAAGAAAATTATATAAAGATCCTCTTCATCTTATCAAGGCTTATATCCAGAAAAATTGAATATTTAAGCTATCACAACTTGAAATGTATTTAACACATCCAACTTATCAAACATAACTTAGCAACATGATACATCTTTAGTGTTGGTCTTTAACCTTCATGATTACGTGAATGACAGAGGGCTTGGTCACCTTGCAGCTGCCCAGGAAAAGATTCAAGTTCGATGTAAGGTTTCTACTGTATACATATTGCTTTCAAATTATTGTAAAGTAAAGTTAAAAAAAATCATTAAGTCAAGCCACCATAACTCTTTGTAGTTAATGAGGACTGAAAAAATTAGTAACTAATATTAATTGATTATTTACTTTCTCTTGACACCATATGAAATAAGTAAAATGTAGTATTGCTTTAAACACCGGAACCAAAGTGTTAAAAGGAAAAGAAAAAAATAAAAGTGGAAACAATAATTTTGATGTTAATAAAAGAAAATGTAATAGAAGGCTCAATTTATCTTATTCAGACTTTTTATGAGATTATGTTTTCATTTGCCCTTACCCTTCATATTAAGTATTGTACATTTCTTTCCTTCTAACTAAACTATGAATTGAAAATAACTTCTGCACTTTGACTGATAGGAAAATGCTACCCTAGAATATTTAAACAGCTCTCTTTGAAAATTGCCTCCCTTTGTTTAATGTCAGCGTTTTGTGAAGCTGCTCAGTTCCAGTGACAGGAATTTTAGGAAGAAAATAGTCTCAGAGAAATAACAAGCTTTAATTCACACTCAACAAGCCCAGGTCTGAGTCTGTTTCCATAGTTAAAATTAGGAAGAACCTTCCTATGTTATTTTCAAATACTGCATATGCTTATAATTGAAGATCTGATTCATGTATTTCTTTATATGGTTGTGTGATGCAGTAGAGGCCTGGGCTTGTTGAGTGGGTAGAGGTAACCAGCACTTCTTCTCTTAAGGTGAATTGTTTGTGCACTTGTATAAGAAGGACCTGAGATCAGTCTGGTGCAGTGATGCACACACCTGTAAAAACAGCAGCTTAGGAGGCTGAGTAAGGAATATTGCAAATTCAAGGCCAGTCTGGTCAATTTAGTGAGTCCCTTCTCCCTTCATTTAGAAATCCTTTGGTAAGATGTTGATTAGTTATATAGAGTCATTGGCTATGAAAGACAATCTGTAATGGTAAGTTTTTGGAGCTGGAGTGGAGGCCCAGCCTCTTATCAACACAATTGTAGAGTGTCACTGGGTTCAATCTCCAGCACTGCAGTGGTTGGGGGATATCAGAGAGCGAGAAGGACCTCAGATCAAATTAAGACTCCAGAACTTTCTCTGTAAGCTTAGGCCACTTTCTCAAAGATGTTTCAGCCTCAACATATACAATTCTAATAAATGAAAGTATAAACTGTTGCTACCTCAGGCATCCCTGAGGGCGGGCGGGATGGCTCTGATCAATCGAACCATCCCCCGGGGGCCAAGCAGGAGGGTGAGTGCCGCAACCGAAGTCTGGATCCCCCTCGTTGGAGACCTCCTCAATCCCGACCAGAGAAATGAGTCAGTGACACAAAGAAGGTGGCAGCTCAAATCCGTTTATTTCCAAGGCATTCAGGGTTTTGTAGATAGGGGAGATAGCTAAGGATCCAATGGCAAAGCCACAGATCAGCTTATCCCAGACAATGAGGGACTGTCATGTTGGTGTTGTAGTTTAAAGGGGTACAGAAGGAAAGAAGAAGCAGCCCCCAAGCGCGCGCTTTTTTCATGCTCTTTTGCTCAGAGCACACGAAGCATGAAAGAGGAAACTTAAGAGAAGAAGAAGTGTCATGGCGGCCGGCGCAGCATTTGTCTTTTGCACAGTGCCCAACAATTAACATCTTCACAGAGTTGTTTGTTGGAACACATTTATGTCTTACATAAAATCAGAGTCTTCCTTCCATTATCTGTCCAACATCAGGAACACTAATGTATTATTAGAAAACTAATAATACATTAATGTACAAGAGTGTGTACCAAATACTTACTTTGAGTATTAATTTATCAGATGCTAGAGACAGTCTCCTACACTTAAATCACAATTTGTTTTTTAAAGAGAGAGGGACAGTGAAAGAGACAGAGAAAGAAGAAACAACTTTAGTTTTTCACATGGCCTTCATTGCTCCAACACTTAGTTGTGTACATCGTGCTGGGGTTTGAACCCGGGTCCTTGTGCTTGCCAGGCAAGCGCCAAAACCACTGAGCCACTGCTCCAGCCCTTAAGTCACAATTCTGACTATAGGTTTGAGTTGGGACCTTTCTAATAGCTGCATCATTCTTAAAATTATGTATTGCAGAGTTCCTTATCATACATGACTTAAGAACTCTACCTAAATAAGCACAGAAGTTAGAAATAATAAGTATCAATGAATAAAATGCATGGCAACACATTGTGACAAGGGTGCAAGCCATTGTGTGTTCACCATGCAGCCACAACTGATAACCTTGCCAGGCCCACATAGTCACCGACACAGTTGTGGGCATTTAATAATTTGTCTTCAGAATTAATGCTTCTGGAATAATCTTGTGATAGTTCATGATTTCCCTTCATTTAGAAATCCTGGGATATGATGCTGAGTAGGTGTCTAAAGTCATGGTCTATGAAAGACAATCTGGTACGGTAAGATTTTGGAGTTCGAATGCAGGCCCAACCTCTTGCCAAGAGTCACATATTGGTAGATTCTTCCAAAACATGACATATCTTTTTATTCAGAAGAATAAAACTTTTTTATTTCTAGACTATATTCATTCATTCGTTCATTTGATCAATTAAAAAATATTCAATCTCCATAATGCTAATTCGAAAAACACTCAACATCCATGATATTTCAGGGATTGATAAAATAGTAAAAAAGATAGCAAATGCCATGAACGTCATAGAATTTCATGCTAGGGAAGATCTGATGTTACATAAATAAGCTTACAAATATATACTTATTCCATTAATAATAAGGGCTTTGTAGCATATATGTCAAGAAAAAGATGGTGAAGAAAGTGACAAAAGAAATCTTTTAGACTGAATAACATGGCAAGTAGTGAAAAAGTTGAATGGAAGCATTTATGCAGAACACTTGGAGAGAAACTGACTTGGTGAATAAAAATCAATTCTTCAGTTTTGGGTGGGTAAAAATTGAGTTGATTTTTAATCATTCAAGGAAAACAAATATGTGTATTGGAATGTAAGTGGAAAAATCTGGGCCACAAATGTAGTTTTGCAGCAGTCAGATGAAATTTAGAGCTATAATAATACATAAATAAATCGAGAACTGAGTGTAATCAAACAAGAGAACTGAATCTTAGTTTAAGCCAGTAAGCATTTTATAATCCAGAAGTAGAATAGCGAAACTATCAAAGGAGACGAGAGGATTCTGATTGGCTCTACTGTTTTAGATCTTATAAGCAAAGTTAAGTGTCTCATGAAGGAAGGGGTTAAAAAATGGTTGGCAATCACAACTGTTGAAATCAAGTAAGACCTAGAATTATTGTCTAGAAGAGATGACCAGTTGAGGAGTGGGCTTCTGATTTGTACAGACTAAAGAAAAGATCTGAGGGCAAAGATGTGGAAGCAAGGAGGACCAATAATTATTTCAAGGAGATTTTCTACTAAGGAGGCAGTGAAGCTAGGTAGTATATGGAAGAATTTTGAGATAAGATAAGTAAATAAACAGCTGTCTTAGAGTCTTATTGATTACATAAAACCAGTATGAAGAATTAAATGCAATCAGAAATAAAATACAAAGATATTAAGTAAGATTTGCATTGGCTTGAACTCCCATTGAAATAGGTTCATGATTTATATTTTCTTATTTCCTGTAATACATGTATGATGATTTTACTTTCTGGTTTATCACTAATTTTTAAGTCTGGAAAAAGATAATAAATCTTAGATCTACTCTACTTATTTTTTCTTATTATGATTTTGTCAGCCTAATCAAGCTTTCATTACACATTCGCTAACTAATAAAAGAGAAGGAAAAATGCCCATTAAGAATCATTATTATGTGGTAACTATGGTCATTATCAACTTAGTGACATGTTCTAGAACTCACTGGCTTAAGCATTTTATACATGAATTTGATAGAAAAATGTAATTTTTAAATAAAATAAAGGGATTATTGAAATCTACTGTTCTATTTCAGCCTCCTAGGTTGGAGTGAGAGTGCCATTTCAGATTTCTATGACAGTTCTTGGTTCCTCTCCAAAAGATGAAGGTGTTTTGTTTGTTTGACAGGTTGCTTGGTAATTTGGTTTGGTGGCAGATTTTTCTTCATCTGAAAAATTAGAAATGATTAGGTAGCTCATTTTCTTTACTACTTTTATTTATCTTCTATGACTCTGTACATATCTCCTATAAAATAACTATTTTCTCAGCTGTAGATATTTACATCTGTGACAATGGCATCTTAAAATGTCCTTATTCTTATAGAAACAATTTTAAAAATTCCATTTAGCTATTGCTGTATTTACATGATTTGGAATCTTAATCATTAGCAAAATGGGGGTAAACTCGATTTTACATTCTAAACCAATGCTTCCTTCTGAGTTAATATGCAAGACAGTCAACCTAACAGAGACCACAGAAGCTAATGTTTGTGGTGTCTGAATAGAAGTCAAACAATGCTTGGCTTAATTTGGTGTGCCACAACAATGAGTTCTTGCATATTAAGCATTTTTTGTTTCCATTTTTTTCCCCACATGTGAAATGATCACTTTCTCACTGGGACTGTTGATAATTTTTTTTTCCTGAAGGATTCTACTGAACTATAGTAAAATTTCACAGAACACAGGTAAATTCATGAACAGCTTATGAAAGTGCTTTCCTGCTGCACTGCACTGGCTGCAATGGACTTGCTTAGTTTCATCTCCTGTTTATCCTTTGGAATTGGCTAGTTTTAATGTCTTTTCCTCATTTGTAAAGATTTTTAATTCAGAATCAATCCATATTTTTGGCTGGCCACTCATAGATCATTGCATTTGACTCTTCAGAAGATTTTTGCTTTGCTGGGAATGCTGTGTCTCAATCATGCTGCCAAAACCTTATCCCATTCCAGCCACCACTCTCCTTGGCTCTAAGAATCCCAGTTCAGATGGGAGGTCTGAGTTCTTTCTGTCTTTGAAAAAAATAGTTTATTACCAGTAAAAATTATTTTGGCCTTCAGTTGAATTTTTACTCTTTTATTTCCTCATATATAAGATTACAAGTTGAAAGCAAGGTAGGAAATTTATTTAACATGGAATAAATTTTTCTAATAATTTTAGTCTATCAATCTAAAATGGGATAAGAAAGAAAAATGTTCCCAAATTTTCATATTTCCTTTCATTTTCCTATATGTTCTTGAGTGCTTCTCTCAAGACAACCTGTGGGAATTTTCTCAGACTGTTTTTCTGTTACTGGCATTTTGATCTGTTAATAAACACAAGAAGAAAAGAAAGCATTCAGGGTTAATATATTTAAGCTCTAACATATGCCCATACAGTCTGTAATTCTATGGTGCAATGATTGTAATCAGAAGTTCTGCGTAGGTTAGTAGCTATTGGTGCAAAATGAAATCTATGTAGCTTTGGAACTCACCAAAGAAATACCATTTTAGTTAGAAAATCACCAGAGATCCCACGATTCATTTCCTAAATAGGAGTAGGATAATGTACAGAGCTCCACACATATTTATTATTTTGTAATTCAGTCTCATTCCTTCCCTTGACTTGTGACCCTTCATTCATCCCTTCTTTCTCAAATTTGCTTATAACTTACATGAAAAAGATTTAAGTCAGAGGAAGATAGCATCTTATTCAAATATTTTTAAAATAAATTGAGTGAATCCTGAGGGTCCAGAAATAATTTCTGAGCAAGCACCTAAAATGATAATGTTTTGTGGGATTCATGTGAATTTATGTGGAAAAGTTTGTCTTCTGATGATTTCCCAAATGGAGTAGGAAGTTAAACTAAACATAGGGCATTATTTGCACATTAATTCTGCTTTGATAGGAACATGGGAGTTCTCATGCTGGATCAGACTCATGTAAATTAAAGGATGAGTGTTCTTTATATAATTGAGTTGTTCATTCAGCAAATATTTCTTGGCACTTGCAAAAGTCCAGGATCTATTTTCAGCAATACAAAAAGTACGAACAAATTTGAGAGTGGAGCTTAAACCTAATGCTGACATTGAAAATTAAATACCAGGCTATTTTTATAGACTTCTGATTGTCATTCACACACACTCTCTTACACACACACACACACACACACACATACATATATATCCTTAATGAAATAATATAACATATTTATATATTAGATAAATATATGTCTTTATATTAGAAAATTACATAATAATCACAGGAAATGGTGGTTATTACTATAATAATTATAAGCTTAATATAATAATCACTATAAATACCCATCACACTCGTATATGCATTGACATCTTTCAAACTTGCATGCATTGCTAATATTGCAAAAATTGTCCTAATACTAAAAAAGTTGTACTTATACCAGTACACAATATTCGTATGAAAAATGATTTCATGAATATGTTTAGATTTATAAAAAGATATCAATGAATTTCATGATTTGACTAATATTCCTTAACAAATTAAACATGTCATTAAAATTTGGATTTGAGCAACATGTTAAGGTGATATTATAAGAGAAATACTTTCATGTTCTCCTTTAATTTCCCTCAGTTGTAGCCTATGGTTGTGACACTGTCATTTATGTAACACTATATATGTGTGTCTGATGATCTTCCACAGATTCCTGATAAATTTACAAGTTTTCTTTCTCTATGCAACATGAGCTCCACTCCTCCATTCCTATACCCATAGTGCTTCTCTGCCTACACTGTTCTTTTAACCTTTTAAGTATGTGTCCCTATATTTAAGATTCATTTCAGTGATTCTTTCTTCCATAGAATAGCTACTGCTCTTTATTTTGCTTTTTATAACACAGCCAGTGCAAAATGTGTAGAGATTGCAGCAATTACATTTTTAATGAATTTTATTATCCAAGTTATACATATGAGACAAAGAGACTCAAAGGAATACCTTAATTTCTTGAAAGGATAATAAGTAGCTAAGCTGGAAATTGACAGTAGGCTGTCTGCCTACAAAGGGATTATACATATTGTTGTGTATCCCCATTTACTGTTTAATTTTAATTTGTGATTGTCTGTTTCATGTGGTCGTGTTCCCCAGTAAACTATAAATTTCTGGAGAATAAAAACTATACTTTTTCCATTATTCCTGGTTATCAGTTGACATAATTTAAGCATTAATTGATAAAGGAATGCAGATATATCTTAATACTTAAACTTTTTACTGCATTCCATGGCAATACCTATTATTTAAACAGTTTTTTCCATTGAAAACCTGTTACTTACGTGAAATTAAAATAGACTTCCTCTTAGAGCTCTACTTTACAGCCAGGTAAATCCCTTGGTGGCCTTTAGTATACATTTAATTCATTTCCCTTTTCATGTTTAAAAGCAGCTCTTATTAAAGAGCAAATCTTCCTGTTTCCTTTTACTGCCATTCATATGCACTGACTTCATTATAAGTCGTTGCTATTCTTCTTTATTAAAATTGAATTCAATTCAATATAATTCAAAACTATTTAATGATTATTAGCTAGTTCTTATGATGTGCCCAATTATGAATAGAAGATTCCCAGTGTAACAGCACATGCTGTTTTGACTTGGAAAAAGCTGTGATATCTCACTTATTCTGAAAGCTCCCTTTTCATTATGGTATTTTAATAGGTTTATTTCACCCATATTTTCTTCCTTTCCTCATCTACCTCCTGTCCCTCTTCCCCTTTCTTTTCCTCCTTCTCCTCTTTATTCTTTCCTTTAAATCCTGTTCTTACTGTTTTTCCTTTGGAGCTTATATTTAAGTAGGTGAACACATATCCATCTGTGTTCCTAACGTAAACACATTTTCCATATCTAACATTTGTTCCAGAATTTTCCTTCTCTGGACATTTTCACTTGTGGTCTTGATCTAATTACTAATGTTTCATCATTTGACTTTTAAAAATGCAGATTTAAATATATATTTCTAACATACCTTTAAGTTCTCATAGGATTTGGCCCCTGCCTCTATCATCACAGCTCTTCCCCTCTCACCCTTACTGGAGGAACACACCAGATTTCATTTTACATTTCTCATATGCTTTTTAAAAAAATTTCTTAGGCATGCTCTGTCTTCTATGTGTATTCTGTACTCTTCCTCCCTTCTATCTGCCTCTGATGTCTGATGTTTGTAAACTTAAATAGTACTAGGTCTTTAAATATTAAAACAAAGAAATTTTTTATTCAGAAATTTCATTGTAGAACAATCACACAAGCTTCTAATGCAATAATATTATATATATATATATATTCTGAAAATCAGATTTATCTCCAAGAATCCCCCCAATTACCCACCCTTATCCCTCCCCCCCTTCCCAAAACATCTCTAAAAATGTATTAGGTTGTATGACATTACCCCTTATCCAGATTTAAAACATGATATTAGACGTCCTTTCTCAATGGCCAGTGTCTAGTTTTAGCCTCCACAGATTAGTGAAGATATTCGACCCTTGGTTCTCTGGGTTATGCTTATTTCACTCAACATGATTTCTTCCACAGCCATTCATTTACCTTCAAAGGCTGCAATATCATTGTTTCTAATTGCTGTGTAAAACTCCATGGTATATATGTACCACAGTTTTTGGATCCATTCATCCAGTGAGGGATATCTGGGTTGTTTCCATAATTTAGTGACTGTAAATTGAGCTGCTATGAACATAGATATTGCTGTGTCACTGTAATGTGCTGATTCTGAATTCCTGGAAAAATACCCAGGAGAAGAATAGCAGGATCATATGGAAAGCTCATCTCTATTTTTTTGAGGATTCTCCACACTGCTTTCCAGAGGGGCTGTATCAGTCTGCAGTTCAACAAACTGTGTGCTAGTGTGCCTATCTCTCCACAACCCCTCCAGCATCTATTATTGTTTATTTTCATCATTTTTGCCATTCTGACTGGCGTGAGGTGATAACTTAATGTAGTTTCATTTGCATTTCTCTAATTGCTAGTGATTTAGAGCACTTTCTCATGTATTCATTGGCTTGATCAATGTCCTCTGTTGAGAAGTTTCTATTTAGCTCTTTGGCCCATTTATTGATTGCATTGTTTGTGTTTTTGAAGTTGAAATTTTTGAGGATATTGTAGGTACTGGATATGAGACCCCTGTCAGAGGATTCACAGCCCATGATTCTCTCCAATTCTGTAAGAAACCTCTTGACTCTTTTGATTGTTTCCTTGGCAGTACAAAAGCTTTTTAGCTCCCAATCACTGATTTTTCACTTTATTTCCTTCACTTTAGAAGATACGTTGAGAAAGTCTTTGCCTACTCCCAAATGCTGAAGTGTTGGACCTAATTTGTCTTCCATCAGTTGCAAGGTAGCTGGTTTAATTCCTAGCTCCTTGATCCGTTTTGATTTGATTCTCATGCAACGAGAAAGATGTAGGTCTAATTTCAACTTTCTCTCAGGTGGCTGTCCAGATTGTCCAGCACCATTTGTTGAAAAGGCTGTCATTACACCATGTGATATTTAGTCCCTGTTTGTCAAAAATCAGATGTTTAAAGATTTAAGGGTTTGTTTCACAGTCTTCTATTCTATTCCATTGGTCTTCTTTCCTATCTTTACACCAGTACCATGCTGTCTTTGTTATTACAGCTTTATAGTATAGTTTTAGATCTGGTATGATAAAACTGCCTGCTTCATCTTTCTTACTTAGTAATGTTTTGGCAATTCTAGGTTTCTTATTGTTCCAAATGAATCTGAGAATTTCTTTTTCTATGTCTGTAAAGAATGACATAGGTATCTAAATAAGGATTGCATTAAATCTATATAGAGCTTTTGGTAGAATGGCCATTTTATCATATTAATTTTGCCTAACCAAAAGCATGGAACATCTTTCCATCTTTTTAGGTCATCCTGGATTTCATTCTTTAATGACCAATAATTGTTGTTGTAGGCATTGTTGATTTCCCTTGTAAGGTTAATTCCCAAGAATTTTATTCTTTTCAAAGATATTGTGAATGGGACTGATTTCCTGATATCTTCATCAGTCCTATCATTATTAGTATATAGGAAAGCTATTAATTTATAGGTGTTGATCTTGTAGCCTGCCACTTTGCTAAATCTGTTTATAAGTTCAAGCAGTTTACTGATGGAGTTTTTTGGATCTTCCAGATATAGGATCACATCATCAGCAAAAATGGAGAATTTGACTTCCTCTCTTCCTATTTTTAATCCCTTTGACTTCTTTCTCTTGCCTAATTGCTCCAACTAGGGTCTCAAGAACAATATTGAATAAAAGTTGTGAGAGCAGAAAGCCTTGTCTCGTTCTGATTTTAGTGGGAATGCTTTCAGCTTTTCTCCATTTAATATTATACTAGCTGGGGGTTTAGCATATATATCTTTACATAGTTCAGAAATGGTCCTTTGAACCCTATCTTCTCTAGAGTTTTGAGCATAAAAGTGTATTGGATTTTATCAAAGGCCTTTTCTGCATCCATTGAGATGATCATATGGTTTTCGTCCTTGATTCTGTTTAAGTGGTGATTATGTTCATTGTTTTGTGTATGTTGAAACAGCCCTGCATACCTGGGATGAAGCCCACTTTATCATGGCATATTATTGCCTTGATAAGTTTTTGAATATGGTTTGCTAGGACTTTATTAAGAATTTTGTGTCCAGGTTCATCAGGGATATTGGTCTGTAGTTTTTTTTTGTGATATATCCTTGTCAGGTTTTGGTATCAGAGTTATGGTTGCTTCTGAATGTGATTTGGTGTTTCTCCCTTGCTGCTTTCAATATTGTTTCCTTGGTATCCCTATTGTACACTTTGAATATGATGTGTCTTGGTGAGTTTCTTATTTGATTAGGCCTATTGGGTGTCCTGAAAGCTTCCTGGATCAGCATGTCTGATTCTATTTTTATATGAGAAAAGTTTTCTTTCACAATTTCTTTCAGGATGTTCCTCATATCATTCATGTGTGTCTCAATTTCTTCCTATATCCCAATTACTCTCAGATTGTTTCTTATCATTTCATCCCAGAAATTTTAAAAATTCTGGTCATGCTCTCTTAGTTGTTTTTCTTTTTTGTTGTCAGTGCACTCTAGCTTGGTCAGCCTGTCTTTGTTGTCAGATATTCTCTCTTCAATAGTAGAGGTTCTATTTTCTGCTGAAGTTAGTCTATTATTAAATTGTTCCAAGATCCCTCTCATGTCACTGACTGCATATTTTAGATCTGGTACTTCTGTTTTGAGAGAATTAATTTCTTTAATGATAGAGTTTCTCAACTCTTGAGTTTTCTCATTTATTCCCTTCATCATTTCTTCTTTTAATTTGTTGTTCCTTTTTGTCATCAGCTCATTGATAAATTGTTCTGGATTTTCATCCCAGTCCCTGGCCATATCCCCTCTTCTAGGGATGGTATGGGATTGATGTGAACCTCTTCTAGTTTGATTTCTCATGTCTGAAGAGATTCTTCTCGCTTATTTGACTGGAGAACCCTTTTTAGAAGCAATATGAAACTCGGTGGTTCTTTTTCCTATCACCCCCTTAAGGAATAAGTTGTTGGATTAGGAATTCTGTCCACTCCCTTACTTGAAATGGGGTGTTGTCAGGAAAGTTGATTTCAGAATTCTACCCCCCTTACTGTGAACTGTTAGTTACCCTTACAAATTTCCAACACCTCATGTGCTAATAGAAAATTGTCAATATGTACAACCAAAGCTTACAATAAACACTATTAAATTAGTTATTTAGAACAGACTAAAGTAGACTTTTAAATTCAGCCTATGAAACTAATGGTAGTGATAATCAATATTTTCTGCGACACTAGTATTTAACTATTACACATGTCAGACTTCAAAAATAAACAATTATTATTCAGATTGACAATCACAGCAGTAATTGTTAGGCAGCCTTATTAGTGGGGGGTTGAAGAGAGTTAACTAATTAGGAGTCAGAGAGGGAGGGTAATGCAAGTGAAATTTAGAGAGGATATTATATTGACCAATTGTGGACAGTGAGAAAGTGGAGGAGGTAGAGGATTTGCTGTAGAAAGAAAAATAAATTGATAAAAAGAAAAAAAAGGGAAACGAGAAGAAATTTTAAAAAAATAAATTTTAAAAAAGAAAAAAGAAAAGAAAATACAGATCCGAAGGGAAGCTAAGATAGCTGTAGGCTAATATAGGAAGGGTAAAAGAGTTATTACTAAGATTTGGGTGATCACTTAAGGAAAGACGTTCTCCCTGGTGAATTATGCTTGTCAGGCACAATATACTTCAAATACAATATGCACTGACCAGAATCCCTCTTATCAGGAAAAAGGACAAAGATAGACAGGATAGACAAGAGGGAATAAGTGAGACAATATAGAGAGAAGAAGAAAACAAGAAAGTATCCTAAAACAAAACAGAAAAAATATTATTTTTTCCTTAAAAGAAGAAGAAAAAAAAAAAGAAAGAGAAAAAAAAGGGAAGAGGGGGGAGATAACCCCCAAGAAATTAAAAGACCAGGGAAATAAAAACAGCTAGTATCTTTATATGACCAAGAACCAATAAACTTTTCCAGTTATCACAGTAATACACATCTAGAACAGGCAAGAAGAAAGAAAAAAAAAGAGTGAAAATCAAAAATTCTTAATAATAAAAACTTGGAAGTATAGTCAGTAAGCGTGTCTCTGATCCTTTTGGGAGGAGATGTTCACTGTCCGTATGGGTTTGAGAGGCAGGGTCGCTCACTTAGGACTTTCAGGGGATCTGAAAGTCAGAAGTCTTATGTTTTCAGTGCTCCATCTGCTGGTGGTTGCCAAAACTGACTCCTGTGATATTAGAGCTGGGGCAAAAAATTTAGCAGGCTGAGCTTGTAATGTGGTCCTTCTTGCTAAGGTGGGGGTGGCTAGTGCTGAGCAATGTTCTCCTTTACTTCACAAACCCAAACCCCCTACGTAAAGTGGAGTCAGGGCCTGTCCCAAGCCTTCTGCTCCTGATTCATCCTGTAGTCTGTGGTCAACTCCAGATGCAGTTTTAAGGGCCTGCTTTGCAGTCCCAGTAAGATCTGGCCCCAGTCCAGAGAGTGGAAGCCTCCTAGGGCATTAAAGATGGAGGCTGCTTGGCTCAAATGCTGCCAGTGCCGCACCAGGCAGCTTGCTCCACTAGGCTTGTCAGAAACTGATCTTGCTGCCAGATGCAGTGTAAGCACGGGATGTCACTTCGCAATAGCGCTATCTTTAAAGCTTGGAGGCTTCTCCAAGCCGATGGGTTCGCTGGCTTCTAGACTCCTCCCCGATTCCCAGGTGGAATGTAAACAATAACAGCCGCTCAGCCCCAGCTGGAATGGAAAAAATAAATCCACTCTGCTCCTCAAATCCACTGAGCAAATTAGGGCTGGGTTTTCAAGAATGCTAATCTCCTAAACGCACCTCAAAATACTGGAAATGAACTGGAGATCTTCTGTTCAGTCTCGGAGCAGCTGGTGAAGCCATCTCTCTTCAGATCGCCATCTGACTCTCATCTAAAACAAATAATTTTTAAATAAAGCAAAATAAAACACATTTCCTTGACCTATCACATCTTCCCTATACTTCATGAAATCTGGCAGAAAACAAAATCAGAAATCTTTGACATGAGTTCTCATGGTCCTGTGCATAAAAACTTATATTTCAATAAGAAAGGGCAAAAATTGCATAGATATCTGTGAGATCAGGACTAGATGCTTTTTAAAAAAGTATTTGTCTTCATTGTTAGAATACAAAGTCTTTGAGGACAGAGGTTATCTTCTTTTTGTTCTTTACTTTAGTCAGATAGTCAGGCAGATAGAAGGCCCTCAGTAAAATCAAATAATGAATATGAATTGTAGGAGAAAATTGAGATACTCTTTATTTCCATGTCTCATATTAAGAAAAGTGAGCTGTGTTCTGAGTTTGAAGAAGTTGGAGATTGTTATTTTATTTTATTTATTTAGGAACAAAAAGGATAGGATCAATGAGTAGGTAGCTTCTAGTGCAGGGGATATTGTGATGTAAATGGAAATTCGTCTGCTCCAGTTCAACAGAGCCTGTGCTCATGGCCAAAGAAATGGTGTTGAGCTATCTTCAGTTAAACAGCATTTTTAAAATGTGATAATCATCAGATCACGGTAACAAACACTATCAGGAGGTGTCACTCTCTGAAAGGAATTGGTAAAAGGAATTATAGAATGACCTTCTGGAAGTTTCTCAAAGATGTAGTACACTGAAAAGCAGACAGAATCAGAATGGGACTTGTTGTTACCCACAGATTTCTGCCTGCTATCGTTTCTCCAGTTTGTGACAAAGTTAATATTTAATTCTTTTTCAATTGGCATGAGGAGGTAAGTTATTTTTTCTTGCTTTTGTGTGTTTGAGTCCATGAAGTAATTTTTCAACCACTAAGAGGTGTAATTAGAAAGGTAGCATCTCTTAGAGACTCAAGGCAAGTGGCACACTCATGGAAAAAGGCATTAGAACTTCTTTAAGATGAACTTTTGAATAGAGAAGAGTCTTTACATTTGAAAAATAGAAAAATTAATTATAAAATAGTTCATAATAGTCTAACAAACCATTTTGATCAACTCTTTAAAACCAACATTATTGAATCCAACAATTTATAATTTGAGTTGCTTTTTAAATTTTATTCTTTAACACATTTCATCACATTCTCAACATTATCTCAAATAGATTCACCTAAGTAGCCAGTAGTATAAGCCCAGACATTAAATAGCCAAATTAAATATGTGTTAGAAGAAATTAGCTTAGAAAACTACACACACTTGCTCTTTGTCATATACTTTTTTTAAGTTTCTTTGAATTGTTATTCTAAAAATATACATTATTTTGAAATAAAATGTCATTTTAGCTGAAATATAAGAATGCTCTGTTATTTGACAAGTCATACTTTATGAAAGAGATAAGATTATTAAAAGATACAAATATTTTTAACCTTCCAGGGATAAAATGTAGAGTAAAAATTAAAATGTGCTCAATAAAAGAGCATTGCAATTTTTATCTTTGATAAAACCCAGACTTCAGGGAAAATATTAATTTTTTTTAATAATCACAAATGTTTATATTTTCTGAGATTCTGCCTTAGGCCAGTTTTTCCTTGTTTAAATAATTTGAAAATGTTATCCATTTTGCGGGGTTCAAATTTACTTTTATATACATACAATGTAACATATATCTCTGCCTGGAAATATTTTCTGCTCCTTGTCTCTAAATGCCAGCTAAGGACGCTTTCTTGGATGTCTATGCTGTCTTCACAAATACAGCATATCTTAAACTTCCTCCTCCTATTCTGAGATCTCTTTTTCTGTGAATATAATGAATACTTAAGTCAAAATCACACTTGTTTTTAGACTCTCTTTCAGTAATTTTGCTTCCTGAAAATGGCTCAGTGCCATTTTCTTGGTCCTCAGCTCTAGAAGCTGCCTACTAAATGTATCCTTTAGTTCCAGAAAAAAAAAATAAAGAAAGAAAGAAAAAATTCTGCAACTTCTTCAGACTCAGAACACAATTCACTTTTCTTAATATAAGACACTGATATATAGAGTGTCTCAATTTTCTCCTTCAATTTATACTCTTTCTTTGCTTTCACTGAGGGCCTTTTATCTGCCCTTGGAGAGACTAAAGTGTAGAATAAAGAGAAGATAACCTCTGTCCTCAAAGACTTTGTATTATAACAATGAAGACAAATATATTTTTTAAAAGGACCTAGTTCTGATCTCTCAGATGTGTATGCAATTTATGCCCTTTCTTATTGAAATATAAGTTTTTATGCAGAGGACCATGAGAACTCATGTCAAAGTTTTCTGATTTAGTTTTCGGCCAGATTTCATGAAGTATAGGAAAGATGTGATGGGTCAAGGACATGTGTGTTACTTTCCTTTATTTAAAAATTCATTATTGCTGTAATATTTAAAGACTGAGTAGTGTTTAATTTTATAAGCATCAGATATCAGAGGCAGACACAAGAGAGCAGAATACATATAAGAAGACAGCATGCCTAAGCAATCTGAAAAAAAAAAAAGCATATGAGAAATGTAAAATGAAATCTGGTGTGTTCCTGCAGTAAGGGTGAGAGGGGGAGAGCTGTGGTGATGGAGGCAGGGGCCAAATCCCATGAGAAGTTCAAGGTATGTTAGAAATATATATTTATATCTGCATTTTTAAGAATTACAAAAGATAGAATATTAATAATCACATCAAGACCACAGGTGAAATTATCCAGAGAAATATTTGGATCACTGTCTTAAGAGCAACGGAAGACCGTGAGAGATTTGATCTTTAGAGGACAACTTGCAGTGCAGAAGACAGAAGGAATATCAAGAGTGACCTGGAGAGTGTGGGGGACACGACACGACTCATATCCAAAGCATAACACTTGGATTTCCACAAAATGTTTGATTCACTGAATCCTCAATTCAGTTTGTTTCAAAGTAAAACCAACTGAAATGGGAAAAGCCTTAAAAAAACCCATTTCTGATATAGGCATAGTCATTTACATATCCATAGCTAATTTATTGCCTACATTTATTTTCAAATGAAAAGTCCCTTCAGGATCTTTGGTGTCTTTCTGGTTTGGCTTACTGACCCCAGAGCTATGTGTTAGACTTTACCACTCAGATTGTATAACTTTCAACTGACTGACTTACAGAAATCACTGATGAGTTGAGTTAAAGATAATCAGTGCCTGAGGCAATGATATTTAATGACCCATTGTTATAATTTTTTGCATTTTTGTTGTATCATTTGTTTTTATTTTTCAGCTAGACTTTCATTTATGTATGTTGTGGATTAGATAAGAAAAATTCTCCAAAAAGCTCTTGGGTTAAGAAATGAAGTAATGTTCGGAGAATTATATTATTAGATTATGAGAGCTGTTACCTCATCAATGTTTTAATTCATTTGATACACTAAGAATTTCAAACAACTGCTATATTGGATGGTAACTGTAAGCAGGTGAGGAAGTAGGTCACTGGGGGCATGACCTTAGGAAGTATAAATTTACCCCTGGCTCCTTTATCCCTCTCTCTCTGATTCCCATCTGCCATGAGCTGAGAAAATTATCTCTGCTACACCCTTCCTCCATGATGTTCTGCCTTACCTCAGGCCCAGAGCAATGTGGCCTGTAGAATATGTACTGAACCTCAGAAAACATGAGCCCCAACTAAATTTCCTACTTTAAATTATTCTTACTAGATAGTCACAATGAGTAATGCTGACTAACATAATATGTGTGTATGTGTGTGTGTATATATATGTATATGTACATACATATTATATACATATTTACACAAACATACATATATATGTATAAATATATATATATATTTATACAATTCACAAAAATATTAAAATGAGTAGTTATTTCAGAGTAGTGGTATGAAAAATGTTTTTACTTAATTTACCTTTAACATTTTATTTTTCTACAGTAAATATTTACTATGTCTGAATAGTTTGAATATTTTCAAAGAGATGATGAAGCTGCTTTTTCTGTCCCTTCAACCAAATGCTGAATAAAGATGCATATGCAGTGGGTATGGGCACTGGTTCACTATGGCTTCCTTAAGTGATAAATCACACTTACATTTCCCAATTTTGCATGTACTTTCAATTTTAGCAAGTGTAAATGCAGTTTCAAAGTCAAGCAGCATCCAAACACTTATTTTAGGATATGATTAGTAAAGTCACCACTAAATGGAAACAACATGATTAAAACAAGTCCTCAAGTTTGACTTCCTAGTCCCCTACCATCCTAAGGAAGAACCATCCCCAGAGAAACTTGAGTTCAGGCAGAGCCAAGATGCAAAAGTTTTGTTCTGCATTCCAGTAATCTGGGATTGACATTCCATTTCTCCACTACAGGTAATTTGCTTTGGAGTTCAGAATGACAAAGCTCAAGGGAAATGGCATCAGTTTCGTCCTTCCAATTTTAACTGGAGCTTTATTGAGATTTAAATTTTTTCATTTAAATTTTCCTTTTCTTTTCTTTTTATCTTCTTTATACATCTTTGAATTAATCTCCAGTATTCTTTTATTTACCCTTTGTTACAAGACTATCTTGATATATTTTAGTGACAAACTTCCTCAATTTTTGTTTATCTAAGAATGTCTTAATTTTGCCCTTACTTTTGTATAATAGTTTGGCAAGATAGAAGATTCTTGGTTGGCATTTCTTTTTCCTTTTAGCACTTTGAGTATATAGACCTACCATGTCTTACCTCTAAAGTGTCTGATTAACATTCTGCAGAAAATGTTTTTGAGGACTCCTTATTTGTAATAGGTTGCTTCCTTCGTACTAATAAAGTCTCTATTTTTTTGAAAGCTTGATCATACAGGTATTTCATTATGATTTTCTACCTTTATTAGAGTTCATTAAAGTTCTTCGATGTTTATAGTCATACTTTTCATCAAAATTGGAATGTGTTCATTCATTAATATATTTTTCAAGTATTCTCCCTTTTTTCTATTTACCTTCTAGGACAATTGCAATGTGTACCTTGTTCTGCATAATGGTGTACAAGGTCCCCTTCGGCTCTGTTCACTTGTCTTCATATTTTTTTTCCACTTCTTCAGACTCAGTAAAATTCATTTTCTTGTCTTTAAATCACCTATTATTTCTTTGTCAGTTCTAACCTGCCTTTTAATTGCTCTAATGGATTTTAAAATTTCAGTTATTAAATTTTTCAGCTCCAGAAATTATTTTTCTCTCTTGCTAGTTTTCATATCTCTTCATTGACATTTTCATTTCATTTATGTATTACTTTATTGACTTTGTTCACATTATCCATTGGCTCTTGTTTTAAACTTGTTGTCTAGACAACCTGCTACCAGGTCTTTTTTAAGGAGAACTTACATTTATTTATTTATCCATTGCATGGATCCTGCTTTTCTATTTCCTTTTATGCTTTGTGTGTTTTGTTGTTGTTGAAAACTGAACTTGTGAATATGTTTATGTGGCTATAGTGGATCAGATTTTTCTTCTTCCCAAGTGTTTATTACTTTTAGTTATTATTTATTTCTTTGCTTTTTTGATTATTGTAGGCTATCTGTGTGTTAACAATGATCCTGAGATACACATATAATAACTAACTAGTATTTTCTGAGCTTTTGCCTTTTGCTGGGTTTGTACATCCACATTCTAATTTTCTCTAAATATGTAGTTATCTTTAAACACCTGTGTCTTTAATATCATCTTTTCAAGTGGAAAAAGTGAAAAATAAAAGGGAATGAAGAGAGAACTAGAGAAGTCACTTCTCTAATAAAGGAGATCTTTGCAATAGTGGAAGATGTACAAGAATAATGATAGATTTTTGATATGTAGAGGACAAGGAGACTTTGCACCCACTCTGTATCATCAGACTATGTGACTCCTCCTGGATTCATGAAAGTTACCTGTCAAATTGCTGGGAGGAAGGATAAATACTTGCTCCTGGCCTAAGTGCTGAAATGTACTTAAAAAATAACTATAGTTTACCCTCTAAACCTTCTTCTGGAAGCTTGAAGACTCTCATAGATCCCTGAGTCCAAAATAGTTATATCAGATGGATTATGCAAGAACAATGATTTTCTCAGTGAGAAAGAGACTGATGGTGATTTTTATTTTACTAGCTTTCCAAAATCCTCTATAATTTGCTCTTATTTATTATTTGCCAAAGTCTTTTAATTGCATTTCCACTGTATTGCCAATTTTTAGAAGTGGTCATAGTTTTCAGAAAAATAAAACATCTGTCCTACTTTATGCTGCCATTTCTAAGCCATAAGATGATCAAGGAAAAAAATAAAAACAAATAAAAAAGAACCTAAAATTATATTGTACTAACCTACTGTCCTAAGAGGACACATCTTTCAATTCTATTATGCTCATCATAAAACGTAGATGATGTAAAATTTAAAAAAATGAAAGCTTCTGAACTTGAGTTCCTATGGGATTCGACCCAATTTGAGTTTGCCAACATGGCACATTCATACAAGGTAAGTGAGGAGAAAAGTAAGGGCAAAGAGGAGAATTGTAAAAGGGATGAGGTACTTAAGACCTATTAGATAGCACAGGGGTATAACTTACAGTAAACTTTCCAAAACTCTTTACCTATGCAACCAAGACTTTCTCTTTGATTTGTTGAGAAAAATAGTCATCCAATTTTGTATAGTGATAATAAAGTCTTATAATGCAAAAGCAATTTTAAATAAAAAGAGTAAAGCACAGTGCATGAACAACTTTCTGACCCTCCCTTTGCCATTCCAGGAGCAACATGAAACTTAATTAACTACTGAAATGGCAGATAATACAAAATGTGATTTGAATAGAAGGGATAGGTTTTCAGAGGATGAAGGAGTCCACTCTAAAGAAGAAAGGGAAAAAAAAATGTTTAGCAAACACCAAATATCGAAATTGCTTCTCTTTCTTTTAGGTTGTGTTTGCATTTTTAGTTTTGTGAGCTGACTTCTTGATTGCCCTGTTTTCTTATTTTGGACACATTGAAATGAAAGTCAGCATATTACCAGTAAAAGTTCAAATGAACTGCTCACACAGTTCACTTATTACCTGTTGAATCTAATTATAGACCTAGATGATAGAATCTGAGGAAATCCAGACTCTAACTAAGGTTTATTAGGGAAAATTAAAACAAATATGCAATGAATAGACTATTCTTATGCCTTATGTTTCATTTTAGGTTTAATGACATATTCTAAGATTGCCAAATGACATTAGCAGAGTCTATCTTACTAATTCTTATGACAATTCAAAATAAAAAAAAAAAACCTAGTGAGTCCTATACTCAAGTGTATCATGGTGTTGAGAATCACTGAGCAGAAATACTGAAAAGAAGAACTGAATATTTCCTTATTACAGCTGATTTGTGTAATAAGATACATACCAGTTATGCTATAGATATTTTCTTCTGATTATTTTCCCTCAGAATTTGCTGTACTGTTCAGAATGGTGGCATAATTTTAAATACTGATTTGTTAACTACAGCAAATGAGATTTCATTTTTATGCTATTCAAACTCTAAAGATTTACTGAGGATCTGTTTTTGGCAACACTTTCTTGTTTTATCATTTGCTTTGGAGTGTCTTAGGTTAAGTAAAACCCATAGTATAGGATCTCCAAATTTTTCATATGCGTGCTATTTCTGAGTGCTTATTTTATGTCCTTAAAATTAAATCACTAAAAGAATATTTCACTGTCAAGGATGGACACTGGGTGGAAAAATGGAAATGAGTGTAGCATAATGAAAATAAAAATATTATTATTAAATATTTACTTATTCATAATTTATTTCTCCAATTTAGATCTCCAATTTAGTTATTTGCTTTTACTAGTCATCAAAAACTAATCAAATTCCAAGACTATAAAAACTTACCTCTTTGTAGAATACTTCTTTTGTTTGTACTGATTGACTTCCTATCATGTTTGACATATCATTTAAGTAGCCTGAGGGATACGCAGGTGATTCAGTTATGAATTCAGTTATGAATTTCTCATAGGCTGTGAGAAATCATGTGCACGGGATGCAGAGATTTTCAAACTAGCATCACAATGCCATGTCTATTTATGAATACCTCATGTGCACTAACATATTACAACCATACACATTCTTGAAACATAGGAAGGAAAGGGGTGAGACAAATAAGGTTTTTCTCTTAGTCCATTTGTCTTGCTAAATTAGAATAGCTGAACTGGAGAATTCATATAAAACTAAGCGTTTTATTTTGATTTGTGATTCTGGAGGTAGATAACCAAGATCCCGCTGCTACATCAGGTGAGAGTTCAATGCCATTTCAAGTCACACTTGGCAGAGAGGGGAAGGGCAGGTGAGTATACCTGCCCCAGAACTATGAGAGCAATAGCTCACTGCTAAAAGAATTAATCTCTCTTTCCAATCACCTATTAAAGTTCCTACTGATGCGGGGTTTTTGAGATGAGGCTGGATTCTCTGCTCCCGCTGGTGAATGGAGTCTGGTCTGCTACAGATTCCAGCAGCCAAAACAGCCTGCTTCTAGTGTTTGCAGCGATTCCCAGATAAAACTGGGAATTTGGGCTAGTTGCAGGTCCCTCAGGTCACTGCAGCCCAAAACTGCTAGCAGCTACCCAGCTAAGAGCTGGGATTCCCGTGGTGCGTTGCAGCTCTTGGTGTGGAAGCACACCCTGGGGAATTCGGCGTCCATCTTCTGGGTCCTTGTCTCACAAATTTGAAGAAGAAAATCTGTGGACAACCACGGAAGGAGGAGTAAAAGGAGTAGGATTTATTTAGGAAGAAGTGTAGAGACCTCGCAAGGCGGAGGGGTTCCTGGAAGCAGGATACCGTCTAATGGAGGTTACCCAGGGGTTATATAGATTTGGGGTATGAGCATAATTAACATTCATGCAAAGCAGGCATTGAGAAATGCATCAACTCCATTGGTTAAAATCTATGTAAAGCAGGCATTGAAACTGGTCAAGAGCACCATTGGTTAAAACAAAAGGTGGCAAATACTTCCAGTATCCACCGGTTACCACCCCCATCTCTTATTCAGGGACTAGGGTAAACCTCAAGGTCTTTTGGAATTTGAAGGCCCTGGGCAAGCCTGTGACCACCCCCACCTTAGTTAGGACAAAGGTGAGCCTCATGGTCTTTTTGCATTTGAAGGCCCTGAGAACGCCCTGTCAATCACTCTCTGCCTCTGCCAGCTAGCTCTTGGATAGGGGCCCTCTGTCCTGACTACCTAGCCATTTCACTGTCTCTCCTAATCTGACTTACTACAACTCAACACTGCCACAAGGACAATTCAATTTCAACATAAATTTTAGAGGGTACACACCATAGCCAATCTCCACAGCACAAAATTTAAGAAGGAATTCACTTTCGAGTGCCTCTAAATTTGTGGCCCAAGGCTCAGATACCTAACCTATGCCCCTCTACCCAGCCCCTGTCTTTACATTAATATGTATGGTTACATTCACTTTACAGCTATAGAGCTGAGTGATTTTCACAGAGACTGAATGTTATGAAAATTCTAAAATATTTATTACATGGTCAATTACATAATTTTATCTCATTCTAATTTAGAAGAATTCTTATTTGAATAGTAGAGAATCATGCATTTTGGAGATACGGACAAAAGTTGAACTATAATTAATGATCCCTTTATTTGGGGTTGTTGATTATGCAGGGTGATAACTGGCCAAAGAAACTATACTCAGTAACAAAAGCTCAGCCAGTAGAGAAAGTCTGGGTACGAGTGACTTGTGTTGTCACCTGGTCAGCCTGCTCTTTCCTTCCTTCCAGTATTAAGGCCTGTAGCTGGAGTCAGATCATCAGGGCTCAAATCTTGACTTTGCCATTTTAAAGAATGTGAACAAAGGTAAAGTGATTTGCCTTTCTGAGACTCAATATCTCCATTTATAAATGTGGGCAGGGAGAGAAAATAATAGTGCCTAGTTCAAAGAACTTGGATCTGGAGTAAACAAGATAGGTAGTAGAAAGAACTTAGTATATATTTGGCCCATGGTGTGAAAAGTAAGTTCATAAAAAATACTAACTGTTATTTCAAGCTGTCAGAATGAGGTGCCTATGAATAAAAATTGAAGCAAAAGTTTTTCAGACTTTTACAATGAATTAGGGAAATATGCAATTACGACTGCCAGTTCTTGCACCGAGTGAAAAAAAAAAAAAGAAAGATAGCACTTCTTGCTTGCCATTGACAGCTATAATTCTTGGGCAGAATGACTTAGGGATGAAGACTCCAAAGCTACTTTGGGAGGTTTCTGGGGAAAGGGTGAACAAACACTTGAATTACATCTCAGTTAACTTATTTTATCATGCCTCATTCCCCCAAAGTTTATGAGAATAGGTAGAATTCTGTTTATACACATTTTACCTTAATCTCAAGAACAGGAGAAAATCATTGAGAGATCCTTTGATATAGCTGTAAGTATTGAGATAAGACAGAGATTATTGCCATTAGGATATTAGGACATCAGCAATATAGAATGATTAGATTATTATTTCATTAGGGTTTAGAAAGATATGTAATTCACACAATAAACAGCCCCAGACACTTGAAGTGGGCAAGAAAAAGATTCCAAAATTCATGAGGGACCTAGTATACAACACCAAAGAGGTCTTACATGTGTAGAATCCTTTGCCTGAAGAAAATAAGCTCCAACATTTTATCCTTTTAGACCACATAACAAAATAAATTATTGTCCCTATGTCATATCCTGGCTATTTCGGTTTACCTTGATTGAGCTAAAAATAGTACCATCTACTCAATGTGTTCTGACTTGATCTCTGTTATTTTATACTCCTCTATTAATCTCTTAAACCTGTTTCATTATTCATCTCACCAAAGGGTCAAGTACACTCTAAAAGCCTAATTGCATTTAACTCTTTTGTTGGGTTTCTCCGTTTCTCTATTGTTAATTCACTTGTGTTGATTTGAGGCAGAATTTGAAAAGAAATTTCTATTAGAATGTGAAATCAGATCTTTAAAATGTGCCATGAATTTAAGTGATGCTTTGAATTAAAATAAAATCTGTTTTATGAATAGAGTTATAAGTAATATTTTACATTTCCCATACTTATTTTTAAGGTTATGATGAAAAATATTTGATTAATAACCTATACATTCTGTCTTCTACATCCTGCAGGAAGTGCTTAAACTCCACTGACAATATCTCAATACCTCTTACTAGGAATTAGCAAGATCTAATAATCTCAAAATTAGTTTTTTAATCTAATGGTAATATTGTACATAAATTTGAGAGATTACAATATAAATGTCATGATATTAATTGATCAACCAAAGAACTCTTCCTGATACCCTATTTTATCATTTTAAACTCGTGATGATTGAAGCTCAGATAGCTTAAGAAATTTTTCCAAGATCTTGAAGCCAGTAAGTCTCAGAGTTGGGATTGACCACACAATGTGATGGAGCCAGGATCCATGGGATTGTTTAGTATTAGTTTCACAATGAAGTACACTAAAAGTGTCACTAAAAGGCTCTGGCCTGTATTTTGGAGGGCAGACACTGATTTTCTTGAATAATATTGTCTTCATATTTATTCTGCAATGAATAGTTTAAAATAAGACTAAAGAAAAAAGTGTGCTTTGGCCACCTATGCCAAAGCAGAAAGAAACTGCTATCCTGTATGTTATTTCTGTCCACCTCAGCACTTTCAGTCTCTAGGGCATGCTGTTGGTCTTAATCATAAATTGAAAATGAGAGGCAGAATAATTAAAGAGCATACTGTAATTATGAGCCAGATCTAAAGGGAGCAAAACTAACAATGAGTATAGGCTTTCAGTTTCCTATTAGTGCATTTAGGATTAGCTATAAACAGCCTTGTTAAACCCAATTAAATAGTTCATCAGAAGATTTTTCTCATTAGCAGAGGCTGAGTGACTTGACTTTTAGAACTCTGTTGTTGCTTATGCATGAACATTTCTCAACACTGACATTGTCTTCTAAGATTTTTAAAAATGATTATTTCAATTATTGCAGTGCTATTTAGGTGTCATCCTTAGAAGGTACTGCTTGGCCTATAAAAGTTTTCTATGGTTTCCTTAGGAATGTCCTATATTCCAAGGTTCAGTAGAGGGTTTTGAAAACATTTTAAAGTATAGAGGTTGGATTTTCTGTGATATCACATAGTTTGATTTGAGGTATAACAAAATATAGAGATGCTCAATAAAAATATAATTCATAGTCAGATGGAACTAATTTGTTAGACTATCTACTGTTTTATATTAATCACAAAACTGGCAACTTTCATAAGTTCAATGAATATTTGAAGCCAATATAGTGCCAAATATGCACAGTATCTCTTAGGTTTTTCCTGTTTTTAATCCCATGGTAATAAAACTACTTGACCTGAGTTTTTTTCCCATATATTTTGGTGGTTATTAAATTACAAGCAGCTATTTTTCAGCATCTGTTGAAGCAGATTGAAAGGTATTTTGGCAAATGTGTTATCACATGTTATTGTAGGATACTTTTCAATCATTTAAAATAGAAATTAAATTTGGAGTTTTCCAAATTGTTTCATCCTACATCTTCATAAAATCCCACTGTTCCTAGACTGGATTGTTAGTGAGCACTTACGTTAATTCTTCCTGACATTAGTAATATTTTGTTTTCTATTTTTATTTATATTGGTTGCTACACAATATAATTCTATCATTTCAAGTTTTTTGAAAATCTATGTTTTTATGTTTTGGGTGGAATTAAAAAAATAAAAGAAGTGCTTCTCACATAGTATGGTTAAACTAAATTGTAGTTTACAAAGGTATTCATTAGATACTTGAATCTAAGTATGAAAAGTAATGTTTCCATATTCCCATAGGAAATAGAGGAATTGCAATGATCTGTGAGCTAAATTTTAAATTTTTTTCTACCTTTGTACATTCTGAAATAGGAGAGTTCAATTATCTGTTTAATATCATTGATATTTCCTATTAACTACCCTATTCATTTTCAAAAGTGACTAAATAAATGATAATTTTCTGAAAGTGTAAGTTTTCATGTAATAAAATGGTCACTAAATAAAAAATCAAAGGTCAGGTTAGCAATATACTCTATTTGACTAAATATACATAAATTTATTTTCTGTCTCTGACAATTAAGAAATTCAAGCATTCTAACATTTTAATTCAATTATAAAGCAATGAATAGATAAATGACATGATAAAATTAAACATAAAAATCTACTTTTATTTAAAGAAATGTAAATGTCTCTAAGAATGTCACTATTGCGCCCAGATGTTGTTAATTCACCAGTTCTCTTTTACTTTTTGTTAGATTGCTAGAATTTCCCCATGCTAAAACGCTCAACCTGCAAGCTAACCAGCACTTTCAATTAAAATGCATAATTATTACTATATAAACAAATGAAGTTTAACATAAATGTTGAATACTTTTCACTAATTATCTACAAATTTTAACTTTATCTAAAATGTGACTAACTCAGAACAAAAGTGTTAGGGGTTATAATTAGAAATTCAAATACAAAGCAAAGATAAGGAAATGGAATAATTAGGAAAAATTTCTTCCTTGGTTCTTTTTACCAGTTTTTTGTGTGTATCTAAATACAGTTTTACATAGCATATTCTTGAATTTTATAAGATATTTGAACTTAATAGATATGCTTTCCTACAAAATTCCCTTTTGGGACAACTTAAGGCCTATGCTGCATGACAATAGGTACTGCGTTTTACTTATGATCTCTACATTGCTCATCTTTTGAAAATTATATATTTCTTACAAAAGCAAAAATCAAGTTATTAGTAAAACTTGGATATTATGCAAAATATTTCTGTACTTGCAGTTAGTGCCTAAAACTCAGTTTTGAATGAATATGTGCAATAAATTGGTTACAAATAACAGTGTGGGAGTTTTTAATAGGAAAAAAATATATCTCAGACTTCTTTTAAGTTGCTTGATATTTTTTTCTTAAAATTTAAATTACAGTTAGTATTTCCTATTCTAGTTCCAGGCCAGAGGTGATTAGTTTCCAAAACCATAAATTAATGTCACTCAGAACTTTCCAATTACGAAACTGGAGGAGAGATGTAGTTTTATTTTTGTCCATGGGGCACAAAAATTCTAATGTGGATGAATTTCAAAATTCCAACTTTGCCTGTAGCTACTCTTTAGTGAAATGTAGTTGTTAATAAATGTTTTAATATGTAGATAAGTGATTTTGCTTAAAAATATATTTTTTGTACTCATAAACATAAAGCATATGTATATTCGTAAAAGCTAAGGGGTAAAAGATAACAGTACTTCAGCAAACAGCCTCAATACACTATTACCTGTTATACTTAAATAAAAGTCCTGAAAAATATTTGCTTTCTTATTTGCATTAAACAGAAATTTTTATAACTGTATGTATGCTATTATTCAATTTGGTAAAGATGAACTGAGTGTTTTTGAATATAAAAAATAATGAAAGTGGTGATCTAACTTCTGATTGTATTACAGTTATACTTAATAGAAGAATTCATTTTGACATATTCCTGAATGCATATGAGTTTTCTCAACTTCAATTCTCAGTATTATCTCCTTCCCTCCCTTTTTCCTTTCCCTGATTCTATTTCTCTCATAGTCTTCCCTATGTTTATTTTGTTTTAGGGTACATTACAGTTATATATAAAATTGGAATGCATTATGATATATTCATATATGTACAAAGCTAATTTGGTTAATTTAATTCCTGTTCTTCCCCTTTACTTTCCTTCCTTTTTCCCCCGTGGTATTGTGTTTACTCTGCTGCCCCACTTTCTATTTTTGTGATATGTTTTTTATTTTTATTTCTTTTTTCTCTCTAGGTTCTGCATATGAGAGAAAACATTCAATCCTTGACCTTCTGAATTTGGCTTATTTCATTTAGCATGATATTTGTCATGTACCATCCATTTACCAGCAAATGACATAATTCAATTCTTCTTCATGACTGAGTAGAACTCTATTGTACAAATATAAAACATTTCTTTTTGTAGAAACATGTAGAAATATTTCTGCTTCAAGTTGATTTGTCATTAGATCAAAACCTATTCTCAATATTTTATTTTATTAAAAGCAGACTAAAACTATTTTAGAAAAGTGATCTTGAATTTCCTTATTTCTGATTCCTTTGTATGGTTTAATCAACTTATGATCAATATCCCAGATGGAATTCAATTCTGTAAATTAAATGATAGAGATATGTTTCTCTTTGTAATTTATTTTACCATAAAATATGAAGGTAAGAGTTTACTCTCAAAATAGATAAGTAGTCCTGATGGACTTTAGATAAAGATATATATAATTATTTCCCAAAATGGGAGAAATCTGCTGATATAGGAGAGAGGAACTATATATTTCAGATGTTGCTGTTCAGAAATTATTTCCATTGGGCACTTCTATGTGCTGTAAATTGAGAGGAAATAAGTTTTTGAGCTCATATTACCCTCGACTTTTAGTGGGAATTTCTAATTCATAAAATGGTTTAGAAATAAATGAATTGATTACTTTCTTATTCAAAGAAACAGTGCATGGGGTCATATAACACCCATTGTAAATTAAAGTGTAAAACTTCACAGGTTTAAAATGCTAAGAAATCTGAAATTTCAATAACACTGCTAATCAGCTGTCGAACTTCAATAGATTTACCATCTTGAATCAAAAGTCATAACTAGGTGCTGGAGCAGTGGCTCAGAGGTTGTGGCACTTGCCTGACATATGCAAGGACCAGAGTTCAAACCCAGCACTACTTACATACTGACATGTCAGAGCAATGAAAATCACATGAAAAACTAAATAAAAATTGATTCTCTTGGCTAACTATGTAAATATACATTTATTTTTGATTGTTTGATAATGATTCCCCTTCAATTGTAAGTCCATAATCATCTAATGAAAACAGGAAGTAAAAATAATTGATTCTCTCTTTCATCATTGTTCCTCTCTTTTTAAAATAAATATAAAAAGTGTCATAACTAACTTGCAAGAATCAATTCATCAAACAAGGTCAAATTTATATACTGGCCAAAAAACTATTGAGTAAATTAAGGCATTGTATAAAGCTAGTAAGAAATTCATCTTTCTCCCTTTGAAAAGTCTTTTCTTGCTATTGTTAATTAAGCCAGACCACATTTTCCTCCAGCATTATCTCTAACCTCCATTCTATGATATTTATTATTCATAGTTTTGGTCTTGACTTGTGGATAATTTGGTCCAAGTCCGAATTCTGAAGTGTTCCTTAATCACTTCATTTTCCCTCTTATTAGCTGTTGCTTTACGTAAGAGATCATTGAGTATCAATTCATTTTGCACAGAAAGGTCAATTTTATCTAAAGATAACAAACTTTGTCTTACTTCAATTTTTGCTAAGAAGAATTAAGATCTAAAATTTTAATATAATACAAATGTCTTCCAGGAATTTTTCTGGTACCTATAAAGGGATTTTTAGAGACTATATGATAGTCAAAAAAAGAAAAGAAAAGAAAAATCAATGTGTGCTCTGCTCTACTATGCCCTGCCTTTGTACCTGACACTTCCAATTCACGTATTGAAACCCTACCCCTTAATGTGACTACATTCACAAATAGGGCTTTTCTAGGGTAATTAAAATTAAATGAGGTCATAAAGGTAGAATTCTAAAACCACAGCATTGTAATCTTATCTGAGGAATAACTCTTGTTTTCATTTCTCTTCCCTTTCTGCCTCTGTGCACAGACAATAAGGAAAAACCATTTGAGCAAAATCCTTCCAGGGAGATGCAAGCAGACTAGGGCCTGCATGAGGAACTAAACTGATAGCTCTTTACATTGACTTCCAGACTCTGAAGATAAAGAGACATAAGTTTCTACTTTACATGTCTTTTTATCCATGATATTTTGATAGGTCAGACTGGACCAATTAATACTTTAAACACTTGCTTATTTTATAAATCATCAAAACAAAATTTATACATATCATATATACCATATTTCAATTTATTTTTTTTCCTTTTCACATAAAAACCAAAACATTTATACATTAACAGTCAAACCCTGGAAGCCAAAAACCATTTTTTATGTGTAAGCATTAAATGCATGAAAAGATGTTCAGCATCATTTTGGATATCTCTTCCATAATTTCTTAAAATGTTAAATCTCTCTTAGGACCCACCAATTCCATTCCTAAGTATCTATTCAAGATCCATTAAAATCTCTGTTCATATCAAGATTGCAAACAGATTTAATAATAACCTTTTAAAAAAGCTAAGCAGTTGTTAATAACTCAGAGTCCATTACTGATAAATGACTAAACAAACTATGTGCATTCACACCATCTATTACTATTCAATGATAAAAAGGAATAAACTGCTAATACCTGTTGCAACATGACTAGGCTTCAACAATACCACTAAATGCATAATCTTATTGACATGAAAAGTGACTAAAAGACAAGTCTAGAGGCAAAAACTAGTTTGGTTTCCTGTGGTTTGGAATAGAAATAAGGATTGACTATAAATAAACAAAAAAAATTTTCAGGGTCATAGAAAAATTTAAAAACTGGACTATGATGATGTTTGCAAACCTATGAGAATCCTCCCAAAACCACTGACTTACATATACCAAATATGTATAATAACATGAAATAGGAGAATAAAATAACTAGGTGAATAGATATAAAGAAACCAGGTTAAGTAAAATTCAATTTTCAAAGATAAAATTTCCAGAAACATTCCTTTTCTCACCTCTCTTTACCTTGACAAAAAATATTTTATTACTTACATATATTTCTGCTCAAATGTTTGAGATTCTGCCATGTGGGATTCCATATACACCTTTTGAACCTATCTTACATCTCAATGGGCTTATTCAAATTTTGAAAAAATAAATCATTAAAAAAATACTCTACAACTACTATTATATGCTCCATGTGTTGATTTTATTTCACATAGTGAATTTTTTCATAGCATCTCTGTAGTTAGGTATTATCATTGTATCTAAGCCTGACTTGACAGTTCAGTCTTTCACTGAATTAGTCTCTCACCTATAAAAATGGTGATATTAATGCACTTAGTGGTTAATTATTCATAAGCATAGGAAATAATGTTTGTGAAGTATGTAGAATGCAACTCTACAAAGTGAAAACTGTGATATTTATAGAAATAAATAGTTTGTCTCTTATTTTTAAAAGAGATAAGAGAATGTTTTCAGACATACTACTAAAGCTTTCATAGCAAAAGTGCTCATCACTACATAGATAATAAGTGAAGCATAATGTATAACATTTGTTTGTCATGTCAAAATTGTAGTGTTTTAAATTAAATAGATATTAGAATTATACATTTTTCAAATGCTTACTTTATTAACTATATTTATAATAATTTTTATTTGAATTTTTAAGTCATTTACTTGAATTTTATAACTGAAAAATAACTCTAAAAAGTGTTTTGTATTTCAATAAGATTTTTAAATATCATATAACTTGTTTGTAAAGATTTTGCTTCAGGAATATTTATATTCCTGAATATTTATATTCCTGAATATTATATTTATTATTATATTTTTCTGTACATAGATCTTTTCTATATAATTGTCGCACAAAAGAAAGCTACCTAAAATCAATGGACAGGAAGATTTGCCTATGGATGAGAGAGCTTGCTCAATTTTAATAACACGGTGCAAATTTTAAGCATGCATTATGATTATGAAATAATTTTTGCTTTCCAATTTGTCTTTTATAATAGAATATGATCTTTTATTTCTTTTTACAAATTTGTTTAGGTTTTCAAACATAACAAGTTCTAATTTTCTTTAGGAATCTTCATGTTAATTACAAATATCTTTCCACTGGCTATTTTTGATTTACTGTATATTGCAAATGAATGCATTTTTATTTGTTTATGAGTTACAAATACTAGAACAATTGCAGGGTCAATTTTTTTTTACTTAGTTCACATTTTATTTATTTTTTAAATTTATTTTCTGTTAGTGCATTATAGTTTTACATAATGTTGGTATTAGTTGTTACATATCCCTAATGCACACATTTCAGCAATACAGTTTGTTCAATATCCCCCCCTCTACCTCCCTCCTCCTGTCCCCTGATCCCTTGCCTTTCTTCTGGGTCCTATATTGTTCCTAAAAAACCCAAATACAGTGACATAATTCTTATACCTATAAAAACATTATATATAAAAATATATATGCATATATATATATATATATTGCTATAGTATATACAGTGGCATTTATAACTGCTTGGAATGTACCTTGCTTTACCTCAGTTCCAACATGTCCCCTTCACCTCCCTTCCTATCATTCCTTGTTATTCTTCAAAATATTTGACAATGGGATTAAACATTTGGGTTTTTGTACACGTATGCAGCATAGCTTGTTCAAATACCTTATGAAGTATCTTGCAACTCTATCTCATAAATATCAATGTTTTGCATTTTGTTCTATGGATCTAAAATATGATTTTGATCCATATAGAATTTATTTTTGTGCATGGTGAGAGATAAGGATCTAATTTCAGTTTTTTGCAAGTGGCTGTCCAGTTTGTCCAGCACCATTTGTTGAATATGCTGTCCCTTTGGTTAACATTCTTAATTTCTACCATAGAAAACTAGAATTAGCTAAAGACATCACTATCCATTTATATCAGGTCTTTTTCTTTCTGCATGTTTCTTTCTCACAGTCTACTGACCTCCAGCTCCAGTCTTATTGTCTGACACTTTTAAAAAATGATTCTGCATTACATTCTTTGTGATCTATGTTTTAACCTAGAGTTTTATAAAGGTAATTGGAGATTCTAAAGTAAATTGTGTAATTTAGCCAAAATAAAAGCACTTTATGCGAAATTGAATTGCTAATACATGCAAATCTCAGAACTGCTCAGGTAAACCCTTGGAACAGTGATTGATAATGAGATGTGAATTTAGGTCAAGGTTTTATATTCTTGAATTGAGAGAGGTAATTATGGAAGAATGTGACACAAGACCACACAGATGCTAAAAACATTATTTAACTAGAGGAATATGGAAAATATACTAAGCATGTAGAGCAATACTTTGTGCTATCTAGCTTTTAAATGTATTTTGAAAATGCATGATCTGTAGAATTATAATATATGGCTTCATTACCCTACAAATGATGATGAAACTATCTGACCTAATGGAGAGCACACTGTGAACAAAAGCATTTGATTATGTCTGAAGATATATATTTTGCCTCCAAAGAGTATCAGCATCAAAAAACAAATTGTGACTATTTTAATTTATTATTCACTACTGTTACCCAAAGACCTGACAAGAAAACATAGAGCAGGTAAAGTTCATTTTGACTAAGATTTCAGATGTCTTAGTACATGGTGGGTTTACTCCACAGATTTGATTTCAAGGTGAGGTAAAACATCATGGCAGAAGGGCAAGGTGGGAAAAAGCTGTTGAGGACATGGCAGCAAAGAAGGATAGAGAGAGAGAGAGAGAGAGAGAGAATGGGAGAGAGAGAGAGGGTACTTTGCTCACCAGGAACAAAATATAACCTCCAGAGGCACATCCCCAGTGACTTACTTTCTCCATCCACACTCTACCTGCCTACAGTTACCATTTCATTAATCCATATCAGTGAATTAATTCACTAATTAGTATACATGTCTTATGATCTAACCATTTCATTGCTGAAAATTCTTCATTGTCTCACACAAGAGCTTTTGGGCACCTCATATCCAAACCATAACAGTGAAAATAATCATGTGTTTGAAAACTAATCAGATAATGCACATCAAGAAACACCATAAATCCATGTAAGTCTCTGAGTTAATAACTGAAGTTTTACAGAGTGTGTGAGGAGAAGACCATGTGAACTGGAGTCTTTTCCAGGTTACTACTTTCCTTATCTTTAACTGCAAGGAAATTTTTGGTAAATACAGTTGGGAGATATTTGCTTTATATATCTCTTGTTGAAGATCTTTAATGTAGTATTATTTTGACAGCCATCAGAACCACTATTTTGAGAAGTATCTTTATAAGACTTCTGGAGTTTCTTTTAACTAATACCAGATAAATTTCTGGGAAGGGAGATAAGAAGAAAAAAAGTAGGGAATAAAAGACAGACAAAATGAAAGAAAAGAAAGAAAGGAAAAGAAAACAAAGCAAAAATATGAAGATACAGAAATGGGGATCTGCTTTAAATTTTTATAGTAATTTTTAATTAACAAATTTAGAATATAAATCCTGTGCATTGTACTTACTCTGTGAACCTAAGTAAAGCTACTAAAGTCCTTGATCTTCAATTTCACCATCTATGAAGTGACTAAAAAGTTATTGTTGAATCAACGCAGGAAGACTGCTCCTCAGTGAGGCAGATAACTAAAGGACTCACTGAAATTCAATACTGACCATGAAAGAAAATAGAGAAACATAAATTTGAAAACTTCTAACATAATGGAAGAATATGTTGGACACATGCCATCTGGGATAGCAGTGGTGGCTGCTGACAGTGAGACAGAGAGGAATGCATGGCGGAAAAAAATTGGCTTGGGGCAACCTGTGGAATAGAAAGGGAGGCTGATCTTAATGGACCTGGTCAGCGGTGGGGATTGTTGAGTGAAAAGCAAACAAAATTGCTCACCCCACAAGCATATAGTTCAGTGGGAAACATTTACAAATGCTGTTCAGCTGCAAAGAGAAGCAGGAGATTAGGAACTCATAAAGGAAATTGTCATCTTACTCAGCAGTCACCAGTTTTGGATTGCAAAGTTTTCCTGGACCAGAATGACTGAAACAGGGATAAAGAGTAAAGTGCCTAAGGCATCCAAGCTTTGAATACTGAGGAGAGAGCTCTTTTTGTCACCAGTGCCCTATAAAAGCTCTTGGAAAGATTGCCTATAACAGTCAGACCAGAGCATCTACACTCCAGGGCTGATACCTAGTAATTTACATCCATAGCAATTAACGGGGAACCGGTGAAGGTTTAGACTCTACACCATAAAAGTGGAATTTATGGGAGTCCCCTGAGACTCAAAGGATGAGCACAGATCAGCATCTCTCCAGCAAGAGAGGTTATGTATCAAACCTCAAATACCCAACAAAAAAGTTCCAAATGTCAGCCAAGAGTAAAATCCAACCCCTGGAACTTCCAATCTAGTAGTCTGTTCCATGCCTGTGATTGCAGTATGCAATTTGTCTGCATACCCCATTCTGTCCCATACTATACTGGGGAATGGTAAACTGATAGCTACTACACCAGCTTTGGTTCATAGCCATAATGGCTGTCAACTAGTTGAGAAACACAAAGATATTGGACTCAACTGTTGGGCACTGTGCAAAAGACAAACGCTGCGCTGGACGCCATTACACTTCTTCCTCTCCTCTTAAGTTTCCTCTTTCATGCTTCATGCACTCTGAGCAAAAAAAGAGCGTGTGCCTGTGCCTGAGGGCTGCTTCCTCTTTCTTTCTGTACCTTCTGGTTGGTGATCGCTGACAACACCAACATAGCAGTCCCTCATTGGCTGGGATAAGCCAGTCTGCCGCTTCACCATTGGTTCCTTAGCTGTCTCCCCTCCCTACAAAAATCTGTGTGCCTTGAAAATAAATGGATTCTGGGCTGCCTTCCGCTGTGTGTGGTTGACTCGTTTCCCGGCCAAGAGGGAAAGGATCTCCAGCAAGGGGGATCCGGGGTTTGGCCAGGGCACTCCTCCTCCTGACCGGCTTCCAGGGGGCAATCCGGCTGGTTCGGATTGCCCCGCCTGTGCCCCGGGACGCCTGGGCAGCCACACTCAACAACCCCCAGGCCTTGACCCAGTGTTAAAGAGCTGGAAAACAAATCCAAAAAATAAAAAGCCATACTTGCCAACAGTTTTGACTACCTCAGTAGAAATACGTCTTTTACTGCTTTTTAAGAAAATTTTATATACCATTCATGAATTCATTATTTTTGTATTTAATTTTAATTATATTTTTATAATTTTGAATTGCCTTTCATTCTATATCTTTGTTTTAACATTTTTTTCCATTATTTATGATTATGTTGATGTGTGTATTCTCCCTGCCTGAATAGGTTTGAACATATATTCTTTTAACTTACATTCATTTTAATTGCTTTCTTCACCTATTTATTACTTAGCCTTGGTTTGAAATACATAATTTAAAACTATATATGGACTTGAGTTGTTTTGGTCTTACAATTTTTTACTCACACCAAGCTTTTTTTATTTTGAATCTTTATTCTATTCCCCCATTAATAGCCAATTTTCCTGTTACATCTTCATTTTCATTCTTTCACTATTTTTATTTATTTTCAATTGTTCTTTTTAACCATTATCTTCTAATTATCTCCTTCCTCTCTTCTGTTCAAATTGTAAATATTTTAATCTTTACCTTGTTTTCCTATTTTCTTTTCTCTTTGCTCAAGAAAATGTAATCCTATTATATGATAGAATTATGTAGTTTATCTAATCCCTACCACATTCATGCTGTTGTGATTATTAATACAATGAATGATGCAGTAGACACTTGATCAAAGTAGACACTACGTATTTATCTTAAGACTGTATGTTTGTTGCTAACAATATTGCTATTATGGCTTCCCACTTCATCTAAAAGGGGCTGGAAAGTGATTGGAGCAATTCCAGTTCATACAGTAGAGATCCTGACAACAAGCAATACTCATGAATTATCTAAGTAACAACAAATATCACTCCACAATTCTCCAGTCTCACTGTGTTTCAATAAGACTTCAGCATAAAATGGGAAAGAAAATACCCCAATCAACAATTAGAGCCCAAGAAGAAGCAAGTGGGGGTCCTCAGGTCCCACTCCTGGACATCAACTCTTATATAAACTGAGAAGATCCAGAAAAAAATAGATAACTATACATAAAAGACATGTAAAAGAGTAAGGGGAACCTTTCTTTATTGATGTGCAAGTAAATGACCTCTGAAAGCATGAGGGAATAAATAAATCTCCCTCCAAAATTCATAATACTCCAACAAAGGATCCCCTAGACAGGAAATGGATGAAATTCTAGACAAAGACTATTTAAAAAACCTGATTATTCAAACGTTCAGTGAACTAATACAAGATCTCAGGAACAAATTAAGAAAGAAAATAGAGGAAATGAAAAATTTTATCAACAAATAAATAGAGGCAATGAAAATAAATGAATCAGAACTTCTGGAATTAAAAGACACAATGAATCAAATTAAAAATTCATTTGAAAGACTCACTAGCAGAATATTGTGTAAAAAATAGAACTTCAAGTCTTGAAGAAAGGACATATGAAATTGAATACTCAGTATGCAATAAAGGGAAAAATTATCATTAGAATATATTAGAACTCTGGGACAGCATCAATAGGTAAAAACTGATGGTCATTGGAAATAAAGAGAATATGGAGGTACAGTATAAAACCATTAAGAATATCTTTAGTGATATAGTAGCAGAAAAAAAATTCCCCTTGTTAGAAATGAAATCCACATAAAATATTGGAAGCATAAAAAACCCTAAAGAGACAAGATAAAATTGAACTTTTCACAAGATATATCATCATCAAAATATATTCCATGGAGCATAAGGAAATAATTTTAAAGTTGCAGGAATAAACTTCAGATCACATTTAGAGGCAAACTTATAAGGCTCCCTTCTGACTTTTCAGCTCAAACCCTAAAATTAAGGAGTGACCTGGAATGAGATTTTATAAGCTCTGAAATAAAACAATTGCCAACCAAGTTTGCTAAATGCAGCAAAGCTGTCTTTAAAAATTGATGTAGAAAAAATACTAAAACTTCCCAATGCAAGAATAAAGAAAAAGAATTCATGATCACTAAGTCAGTAATGCAAAGAATACCTAAAGATATACAGCATTCAGAGCGATCCCCCCAAAAAACCCCAAGTTTTCAAATAGAAGAAGAGAAGTAGCAGAGTAGCTGAACAAATGAAAATCAAGACAGAATTAAATAAAATGCAAACAAACAAAAAACAAAGACAAAAACAAATACAAGAAAACTAGTACATGCAAATAGAGTGCAAAAATAAGTAGGAGCAGCTATTCCAATGTCTGATAAAGTGTACTTCAAGCAAAAATTGATAAGGTGAGACAAGGAAGGCTGCTTCATGCTGGTAAAGGGGATAATTCATTAAGAAGACATAATGATAGTAGATATATATATATATCCCCCAAATGTCAGTTCATTGAATTACATTAAAAACACATTTAATCCCAGAAAGACAACACCACAATAATACTGGGTGATTTCAACACAATTTTATCACCAAGGGACAAGTTATTGAAACATAAAACTAATAAAGATATCACCAGCTTAAATATTGCTATAAATCAAATGAAGTAATTAACATTTACAGAATATTTCATCCTAAAACAGCTGAATTTACTTTATTCTCAGAAGCTCATAGACCATTTTCCAAAGTACATAGCATTCTAGGTTACAGTATAAATCTTAGCAAATACAACAAAGTTGGTATAATCCCATGCACCCTGTCAGATCATAATGAAATGAAACTAGAAATCAAAAGTAAGAACAATACTAGATATGAGATAAACACACACAGATTGAACAATACTCTTTTTACATTAAGAATGAATCACAGAATTCTTTAGAAACAAATAAGAGCAGAGATACAGCATATCAAGGTAAATGCAAATGGAGTGCAAAAACAAGTATGAACAGCTATCCCAATATCTGATAAAGTATATTTCAAGCAAAAGTTAATCAGAAGAGACAAGGAAGGCAACTACATACTAAAAGGGGATAATTCGCATGCACATTAGGACACTATAGAAAATTTTAAGAGAAAAGTTTATAGCATTATAAACTTACATTAAAAAATTAAGTGATACCAAATAAACAATATTAAGCTCCACCTCAAAGCCTTAGAAAAACAAGAACAAACTAATTCCAAAATTGGCAGCAGACAGGAAATAATACAAGAACTGAAATGAATAAAATTGATAATGAGAATAAAAAATACACTGGATCAGTGCAACCAAATGTAGGTTCTCCAAAATGGCAAATAAGATTGATAAACTTTTAGCCCATCTAAACAAAAGAATGAGAGAAGAACCAAATAGATACTACCACAGAAACTTTTGCCATCCAGAAGATCATTAGAAACTGCTTTTTTTATTGGAAGTATATAGAGATACAATTGAGGGGGAAACATTATGAAACCAACAGTAATCAATGTATATATACTTTGTTATACAGGGGTAATGCCAAAACATGGATGACCACCTTGGGTTTCACCTGTTGCAGTTTCCCCCAGAAGAACTCATGTGTTAAATGAGTATTAGAAACTGTTTTGATATTTATACTGCAATAACGTAGAAAATCTAGAAGACAAATTACTAATTTCATATGACCTGCCCAAAATTAAACTGGAAGATATTAAACGCCTTACCTGATCAATGTCTAGTAATGAATTTAAAACAAAACAACAAAAAAAGTCATCCAACAAAGAAAATTCTTGGCTGAGTTTTCCAGACTTTTAAGGAATTAACACAAATCTTTCTCAAATTGTTCCATAAAATTGAAATGAGAGGGAAACTTCCCAACATATTCTTTGAAGTCAGTATAACTTGATACTAAATGCAGACAAGGACACATCATAAAAAGAAAACTAAAGAAAAGTATCCCTGATGAACATAGATGGAAAAACTCTTAATAAAATATTAGCAACTGCAATTAAAAGCTTATCAAGAAGATACTAGTCCTTGATTAATTGGATTACAACCCAGAGATGCAAGTTTGATTCAACATGTAAAAATCAAAATGTGAAACTCATCACATAAATAGAATTAAGGAAAAGAATTATATGATCATCTCAATAAATGCATAAAAGGTATCTGATAAAACACAGCATTAATTTATTTTAAAATTGCTGTAGAGACTAGGAAAAGAACCTCAACATTTTAAAGACTGTGTATGGCACAACTAAAATCAACATGATTATTTAATAGAGGAAAAACTGAAAGCATTTCCTCTAAAATTAGAAACAAAACAAGGATGTCTACTCTCATGACTCTTATTCTGTATAGTTCTTGAAACTCTAGATAAATTATGTAAGAAAAGGAAATTATAGGGATACTAATAGAAAATAAGTCAAACTATATCTTTTTGGTGATGACTTGATCCTATGTTTACAAAACCCAAAAACTTTCACCAGAAAACTTCTAAGCTGACATACAGATTAAACAATGTAGCAGGATACAAGATCAACATTTCACAAATCAATATTTATTCCTTTACTCCTGATTCTACTGAGAAAGAAATCAGGCAAACTACTCCATTCATAGTAACCTCAAAAAAGAAAATAAAATACTTAGGAATCTATCTAACCAATGAGATGAAAGATCTCTATAATGAAAATTACAGAATGCTGAAGAACAAATTTGAGGAAGCCCTTAGAAGATTGAAATACTTCTCATGTTCTTGGATAGGCAGAATTAATATTGTTGAAATTGTAATATATGGAAATTAATATAAGATGAAATGCAATCCGCATCAAAATACCAATGACTATACTGAAAAAATAGTCCTAAAATTCAATTGGAAGAATATAAGACCCAGAAGAGTCAAAGAAATCCGGAGTAAGAAGAATGATACAGGAGATATCACAATATCTAATCTCAAATCATACTAAAGAGCTCTTTAAAAAAAGCACAGTACCAACATTAAAATAGTCGTGAAGAGCAATTGAAAAGAAGACAGAAACAAATCCACATACTTAGAGTCATCTGATATTTGACAAAGTTACCATAAATGTATGTGGAAGAAAAGAAAGTTTTTTATCAAATTGTGCTAGGATATCTGACTATCCATTAATACAGGAAAGACACTAAACCCCTCTCTGTTACCCTGAACAAAAGTCAAAACAAAGTGGATCAAAGACTTAGGAAATAGACCAGAAACTTTGCAAGTGCTAGAACAAAACAGGACCAATGCTCCAACATATTGGTGCAGACACTGACTTCCTTAACAAGACCCCCAAAGCTCAGGACGTAAAATAAAAACTCAGTAAGTGGGATGCCTTCAAATTAAAGAGCTTCATAGCAAAGGAAACAATTAGAATCATGTAAAGAAAACTTAAAAGACTGTGAGGAACTCTTTGTCAGCTACTACTCTGAAAGCGGATAAATATCCAGAATATATAGAGATCTCAAAAAGCTTAACCCTAGAAAACAAAAAATATCATTAGATGGGCAAAAGAGCTAAAAAAATATTTTTCAAAAGGAAAAAGTAGCCAACAAACATGAAAAAATGTTCACCATCTCTTATTCTTATGGGAAATGAAAAACTACACCAAAATTTCTTCTCACTCAAGTTAGAATGGAAATTATCAATAATGCAAATTGTAACAAAAGCTGGAAAGGACATGAGTAGAATGGAACACTCTTCTGTTAAATGAGACATGACCCAGCTACTCCACTTTTTGGTATTTATCCCAAAGATGTAAAATCAGCATACTCTAGTGAAATAGCCCCATCAGTGTGTATAGCAACACAATTCATGATAGCTAATATATAGAACGAAACCAGAAGCCTGTGAATTGACTAATGGATAAAGAAAATGTGATATATATGCACAATGGAATTTTATTCAGCCACAAAGAAGAACGAAATTGTGGAATTTACTGGTTAATTAATTGAATTAGAGAATGTCATGTTAAGTGAAAATACGATTCAGAAAATCACAGGTTGAATGTTTTATCACAGATGCATACGGTAGAGCAAAATGGGGGCAAAATAGGGGTCAGATGTCAAAAAGATATAGGGAAGATAAATTAAGTAGAAGGAGATTGAAAGGGAGGGATGGAAAAGGGGCAGAAATGGGAAAAGATGTTTTAAAAATTTCATCATGTGCGTGTACAAATATGCTACAGTGATTTCTACCTTTATGTGTGCAACACCAATCAAAAATAAATAAGCTAATAAAAGGAAGATACGTAGAGCAGAGGAAGGAGAATAGGGTATAAAGAATGGGAGAGAAAGAGGTTGTGGACCAGGGAGTGAAATGGAATGATTCATATTCCATGCATGTATGATTTTGTCAAAATGAACCCAACTATTATATATTATCATTATGCTCAAATAAAAAAGGTTAATGTTAATCATGTTTCAAAATATATGTGAAAATGTTCTGTAAATCAATTTTATTAGGTATAAATACTGATACAAGCATACAATTGTCATTGCCATTAAGACATTTTAAATTATAGGTTTAAAAGGAAAAGGAAGCCATTATAAAATTGCTAAAGAAAACTGAATGGTCAAAATAACTGTTAAAGTCAAATTGTTCTGTACTCATGAATTTCCCAAAAAAGCTCAATTCTGAAGGTGGATAGATGGAGAGAGATAATAATCTATTGGAAAGTTAAAAGTGCTCTTAAAAGAAAATAAATGGCAAAGCAATGCTAACATTAGTTTTGAAGTGGAGTAAAATGGAGGAGATCTAAATTGTTATCTATGACAAACAAATTTCTGATACAGAAAAACATCCATGTATAGAAAGGGGAAATTATTAGTATAGCTTTGTAGTGGTTTAGTATGTTGTTGCAACAATATATTATTGTTCTTGTTTGGACATCATTTTACAGTTTATAAAAGCCTGAAGTATTTTTATCCCATTTGAAATTTTATCTAACTTGCATTGTAGGTGAATCACATACCAATGTCATCATTTTGGAGTGGAGAAAAGTGATCTGAGAATTTAACAATCTCGTCTAACTTATTTATGTAAACCTTGCTGTCAGTAAAATTGCTATTCATTCTGACACTTAGCTCAGCCTTTTGTTTCTCTCTTAGGTATTAGGTGCTAAGTAAGCACAACTAATGTGGTCAATGTTCTTTTCTGTTTTATTTTTATTTATTTAAAGTATTTGAGTCTATTTCACAAGAGGAAATATTCTAAAATGGGTAGCTATACCAAAGTGAATGAAAATTGCATGGTCCTTATGCCTATAAAGTCTAATTTCTAGTAGAAGTTGACTGAAAATAAACAGATTTTAAAAATCAAAAAAATCTTCTGAAATATAGTGACAACAACATTATTGTTGTAAAGAAGATAAGAAAATGCAGATTGCAAATGGAATGTTAGAGAAAATTTGACTGAACGATGAATTAATCCTGAAGTTAAATAGTACTGAAGAAACGGAAATATGAAGAGGTGAGATATTTTAAGCAGTGAAAATAAACTTTGCAATGTTCTTAATATGGAAAAAAATGCTGATGTGTTACCAGATTTCCAGGAATGAACAAACACCATTAAGATACAGAAAGTGAGAAGTAAATAGGTAAATAGAGATTAGAACAAATAAGGAAAGCAGAATAGGTTCTAAAGTAACCTACATATATTGTAGGAGGAGGTAAGAATTTGAATTTATTTTAATATATTTGCATTAAAACTTTTCTCTTTTAGGTAGTAATTTTTATTTTAGAATACAGTTTCATTTGGATAGCATTCATAAATCATAAAATCCACTAATTCAAATAATGCTATTCAGTGGTCTTTATTATGATCATAGAGTTGTAGAAGTATCAACGTAATCTCAGTTTAAAATGTTCTCGTTACCCAAAATGAAACCCTATGTGTAATAGTATTCACATTCTATTCCCTTCAGTTTCCACTGGGGGGAATCCTAGACAACTTCTATTTTGCCAGCCTACATTTTGTCTCTACATTTTCTCATCTTGGACATTTTGTTTAAATGGAAGCATACAATATGTGGCCTTTTGTGCTGGCTTTTTTCATTTAGCATAATATGTTCAAGATTTCCATAGTGTGTTATATATCATACATCTGCTCCTTTTTATTGTTAATTGCATTTCATGATCAAGTCCATTCATTAATTGATGGACTTTTTGTATTTCTACCTTTTTTTTGTTTGTTTGTTTGTTTTATTTCAGAGAGAGAGAAAGGGAGGATTGATTTTATTTATTTTTTCTTTTGACTTTTGTTTTTCTAACACTTAGTTATATATGTAGTGTTGAGGTTCAAACCCATACCCTCATGCATGACAGATACTACTACTGACCCACCACTCAAGCCCCATGATTTTTATTTCTTAATATGACTAATGCTGTAACCTTGTTAACCTTTGTTATGTGTGCTACTTATATTGTGTTACTGTGTTATTTATGTATTCTAGATACAAGTGCTCTGCAAATTTGTAATTTCACCTCTTTTCCATCTGTTTATTGTTTAATTTTCCTTTTTTTTTTAAGAGGGAGAGGGACAGTGAGAGAGAGAGAGAGAGAGAATCATTTTTATTTAGTTTTTCATGTGACTTTTGTTGCTCTGACACTTTGTTACGTACATAGTGCAGGAGTTTGAACTAGCGTCCTTGCTCATGCTAAGCAAACACTGTAACCACTGAGACACTGCACTAGCTCCTCTTAATTTTCTTGATGGAATAATTTGGAGCACAGGTATTTTTCATTTTGAAAAAATCCAATTTATTTCTTCATAAATCCAATATATCCCATTGTTTTTCTTTTATCAGTTGTGTTTTTGGTATCTTATCTAAGAAACTATTGCCTGTTGCAAGACCATGATGACTTACTCTAAGTTTTCTCCTACAATTTTATAGTTTCAGCTCTTACACTGAGTTCATGATCATGATCCATTTTGTGTCTGTATGGTATAGATGTTCCAATTTCATTCCTTTGCATATACATCCATAGTCTCAGTCTCAACAACATTTATTTATTTTTTCCCATTTTCCCTTATTGAAATTCACTTAATAATATTCACCATAAAATTTAAAATATATGAACTCTCTTGGAAATAATTAAGGCATGAAGAAAGAGGACTACAAATACATTTCATATTTCACATGACTGTACCAAGTGGCTGCATGAATATAATATCTAAACATATATTTATAAGTGTTTTTGAGGATGTGATTAACAATGTTATTAAAGAAATGACAGAGCAAGTTAAAGGATTGGAAGATCAAAATTTTGTTTTGTGCATGGGCTGGATTGTGCCCTTCCACTTCAAAATTCATGTGTTGAAGTCTCAATCTCTATCTAGTATCTTCGAATATAAATTTATTCAATAATATACAATTACCTTTCCAAAGGTTAATAGCTTAAATGAGGTTACTAGGGTGAAGTCTGATTTCACTATCATTTGTGACCTTCCAAGAGGAAGAAGAAACCCATGTGGCATGCCTATCGGGTGGGATAAACATGTGAATAGGTAGCAAGAGGCCAGCATCTGTAAGTGAAGGAAAGAGATCACAGTAACCAGTTCTACTCTATCCTTGAACTTGGACTTCCAGCCTCCACAAGTGTAAAACAATAGAAGCCTCTTGCTTAAGCCACTTTCAGCAGTATTTTGTTATGGCAGGCCTAGTGAACTAATACAGCTTGTTCATTGGTTGGTTTTAGATTGCTCATCAAAATTTTAAAAATGTTTGAAACTACAGGACATGGTAATTTAGAGAAACACATCATCAGACAAAATATTATTTTTATATTCTTTTGTGTATCAACAGCTACTCTAATATTCATTTTTTCATGTGTTACTGAGCCTGCATGTTGAGGCAATTATATGAAATAAACAACTATATTTGATTAGTCTCACCACACTTAATTCTACACCACTGTACTCCTCACATATTCGGTACTGGGTTCTGACAAAAAAAAAAAAAAAAAAAAATATATATATATATATATATATATATATATTTAAAACCTTCTGTAGTTTTGATGTTTTGGTTGCAATGCAAAATATAATATGTATAATTTATTTTAAAGATTTTTGAGAGTAGAAATTAAGGAACTTGAAAAATAGTTAACTATTTGTACAAATACATAGTGACACTTCTTTCAGCATTATTGCATGTATAATTGTGTGTTAAACAGTACTAATCCTAACCAGTAGACGTTACTATATGGAGCTGAATCAGTTACAGTTATAGGAGTGGAATATTCCTTGTAAGTAATTTCCTTAATCATATTGTCATTTGCTTGGATGTGCTAAATTTCACTTTCTTTTATCGTAGTCTTAGTCAGAATGGTTAATTATTTATAATTTCTCCCTGAAAATTGTGACTAGGTCATATTATCTAACTCCATTTCTAAAGAGGCTAATATAAAATTAATTGTATTCAGCAATGGATAAATCCACTTTGTTTTCCTTTGAGACCCATCAACTGCCTGGTTGAAATGAAAATGAACAAGAACAGCACTTGGAGAATTTGAAACACTGATTTAAACATTCTCTTCAAGTGAAAAATGAAAGTTCAAATATAATTATTGTGGTATAAATCAAATAATATGCTTTGTAATCATGAAATTTGATTGTTGGTAGTTTACATATGTTTCGGCAACTCACAGAGATTATTAAGTTCTTTAAGAAACAAGCCCTGGGACAGTTATTCTAATATTAAGGCAAATAGCTTTGCACAGTAATGCAATGCAGATTCAAAAATGGAATGTCAGTTCAGTCAAGAAAAGAATAAGAAAGATGAGCTATACAGTGTATTCCTATTGCTGGTATTCACCACATAAAATTCATATGTAATTAACCCATAGTATAAGCCAAATGTAAGATCCAGAATTTCATTCAGGAAGACTGAAAATCAGGGCTTTGTAGAGTAGTTATTATTATTATATGGCTTTTGCATGGATCATTCAGGCTTTCCAATAAGATATTCATGCAATAGAGGAGATGGATTATATGATAGGAGTCCAACGACTTCAAACTACATTGCCTCACTTGAATACCTAACTTTCAATATATTATTCTTTTATTTAGAAGTGGTACAAATAAGAAAATGGTATAATACCAGGATTTAGTTATGGTTCTCTCAATACATCTACCTTTTCTTTGAATGTATAGATTTTCTAAATTTTCTTACAGAGAAGAAAACATTAGAGAGACCATATACATTACATTCGTATATCATCATGTGACCCAAATTGTAAAGGTCAACAGTTTCAGTCAGTACATGTACAATTGATTTGTGCAGAAAAGGTCATCGGTCATGTCTAATCTAGCTACATGAGTCATCTGCCTTGCAACAGACTCTGGCCACCATAAGAGTAAGTGGCACAGATAGTATTCTCATTTGTCCATACTTAAAATCTCTTTTAGGAAGTTTCCTTTAGCCTTTTCAACAGGGAAAAGTCCTTTTATATGCTTTAATCCAACTACAGGCATGTGTCTTAATAGAAGTACTTCTCACATTGGACACCAATGAGTCACTTAATTAATTCCATTTCCCCATCTTCTTATTAAAACCATATGCCAAGTGCCAGGATTAAATTATGAACATCATTTCATATCACCTTCAAAAGATCACTGCATAAATACTATGATCAAGATTTTAAAGAAAAGCATGATGTAACCATTCAAATAACTTTAAATAACTCAGAAGACTTATTGTGAATGATTGTCTAACAAACCTTGGAAATCGGATGCATCCCTGCAATTCCCTTGAAGACAGGCAATCAACATGAGCTGAATATTCAATAAATACTTTATAGACATTTGTAGGATGAAGAATGAATACACATTGGTAAATCTTGTATCATTAATGTCAGTAAGGTCACTGTATACTACTAGAAAATCTGATGATTTTAAGTTCATCATATACTTATCTAAAGTATTCAAAATTAAACAAGTTAAAATATATTTGAAATATGAGTGAATTAAATAGTTCCAGTATCAGGAAATTTGCTTAGTTGATCTTTTTTAACATGTAATTCTTAGCCCAAGTTGTCATTTTTATGTAGAGATTTTCCTAATCATCCAACATAGGTATCTACTGTCACACTTACTGCTTTCCAAAATTTTCATATTTATCTACTTTTTATTAATTAATTTATTACTCTTTATTTATGACTGCCTTAGTAGAATGAAAGTTCCATGTTGTTAAAACCATTTCAAAGGCTGAAGAGAAGGCTTAGTGATTATGGAACTTGCCTTGCATGCACAAGTATGCAGGTTCAGGCCCAGTGTACCATGTATGCAACAAAGTGTCAGAACAATTAAAGTCACATGAAAAACTAAATAAAATTATAAAAATGATTCTTTCTTTCTCTCTCACTGTTCCTCTCTCTCTTTAAAAAAAAATTTCTACTGGTTAACTCAAGAATTAAAATTGTGCCCATGATATTATAGATATTCAATGATTATCTATAAAATGAATTAATAGGAATTTCTTTAAGTATTATTAAAGATATATAAATTTGAAAAGCAGGTATTATTTGTATTGTTGCTTAATTTTAAGACAGTAATAGCAATAGTAATAATAATTTGCTGATTGTTTTCCTTGTATAGTCTTTAACTTAGCTTTGTTTTAAGATGAATATTGTGTGTGTAATTATATGATAATTCTGAAAGCATTACTTCACACATTTAAGAAATCAGGAATCTAATTTTTGTATTTATTATAGGTTACAACAAAAGTACAGGACCAAGAAGAATTATACCCTTGATATATACTATATCCACCTTGCTGTAGTCTCATGTTATTTTCATAATTAGTCCATTTGAAATCTTTTTATTTCTTTATAGTTTAAGTCTATTTAAGTCCTAATAAGCTCCATGATTATGAATTATATTGCCTATTTATATTGCTTAAATATTTTGAATATTAAATATTAGATATATTTGAATATGGAAAAAATTCTGTTTATTTGTGTGAAAGACCTACTAGATAGTAGATAATGTAGTCTTTTTACACTGATTTTCGTAATCATATCAGTAAGCCTATTTCTTACAGCATGTGACCTAGCCATGGGTGGAAATTAATTTAACGAATTTTTGAATAAAGTGTCTTGATATCAGTGAAATAAAATGCACAGTAGGCATTTTAATCAAAAGAAAATTGCAGGACCTGGCAGACTTATGGTTTGTTCAATAGAATAAATTTGAAGAACAACAAATTTTGTGCTAGATTGGATTGCCTACCTGCCTAAGAACAAAATTGGTCTGATATTCCTCATTAGAGTCAGACATGTAGGTACCATTCAGTGAACCCACACTGAGAACATCAGAGTGATTTGGGAACAAGGACTAATCAAGAGTTCACAAAAAGATTTCCCATATACACATAGCATATATAACAACTTGCAACACAATCTTTAAAGGTTCTTTGTATTTTTCAAGGTTGAAAAATTTTTATTACTATATATTGATAATCTTGCCTTCTAGTGGAAATCATTTCAGTCTATGACAATTAGACGTCTCCATTTGTGCGAATGGAGCATGTTAACTCCACTGAATGGTAATTACCTTCCTGGTAAAAACATTACTATAGATCATTAATGTATACAAGATTGTTTTAAATGGCACATCAACACTTATAATGCACTGGAATTAGAATGCTCTCTATTTTTCCATGAAAGCGACAATTGATACTTGCCTGCATAAATCCATAATATGTTCACCTTAGAAAAACAATAGCAATTCTTATCTGACTGATTTATTTTAGAAAGATGAACGTTTGAAAAATATACTATGTCAGTGTGATATTTTGCAATGTATTTATTTTAATTAATCATATGTAGGAAAATTAAACACTAAAGATCTCAATGTTTTGCTCATAAATGAGGGTAAATGCAATAATAATATTTTCTAGACTTTGAAATGGGAGCATCGTCCCCTCTACAATGTCTTCCCTAGGTAAATAAATACTGTTCTTGGTTTAAGTCTGTGTGAGAAGATTATCTGTAACTATTGATTGTGATGCTCTTTATTGTAACATACTTTCAAGTCATAATGAAGAAATATAAACTGGTTTAATCTTCATGTTAATGATATTAACAAGTTTTTGTATCAAATGCAAGGTTGTAGAAAATTTTAAGACAGTTGAGCTGTTTTTATACAGTGTATATATAAAGTAAATAACATGTTCTTAAGTGGAATGGAAAAAATGATGAGGAAAACCAACTGAGAGGAGAAAAACAACTGAGTTGCTTTGGTAGCTTGTCTTTATAGTGACTTTAGGATAACATTTAAAGGAAAATAATGATAGATATCTTATATTTCAAGGCATGCCTACATAGCTATTGGGACCTTTATTGAAAAATTGTCTTACTTCCTCCTATTGGATCTGTAATTAATATATATATACAGAAATATATATATATAATCTTTGTACCTTTAGGCCTTCATTAGTAAAATAGAGATATTGATATTATTCATAGGAGTGGTGTGAGTATTAAAAGTTTTAATGTGGGTTAACTCTTATAAAGTGCTTAGCACATGGGAAAGAATATTCAAATTTTAGCAATTATATTTATTCTGCCAAACTGGATATTCATCATACTAAAAATCATAGTAAATAGGCATTTATAAAATCTCTATTTTGTTACAACATGATGTTATGACTATTGGGTGATAATGATTCAGTAAAATCCACAAATTCTGTGTAAATATCTTCTTAGATATAACTTTTGATAGCAGGATTAACAGTTGAGGCATGTTTCTCTTTCGGGGAAAAGACTGTAGTTATTAGAAGAAAGAAAAAATAGTGTTTTTTCAAATGAGGTAATTAGCATTTATCTGTTAATAACACTGAACATACAAACATAGGCTGTTTATTAATACCGATGAAACATTAAATCATTTTTAGCTGAATATTTTGACCTGTCTTAATGAGACCTTTATTGTGTATTCTTATGCCAAAGCTTCTCTATTGTAATGCCTACTTTATCTAAGGGAGACATTTTCCAAGGGCTACAGTGATTTCAATAGTCACATAAAATTGATCTCCCAGACTAGAAATTACCAATAAAATTAGGGGATAAAGGAGTAGTAATTAAAAGACTTACAATATAAGCTGTTGGGTATAAATGATCTAAGGATGATGTCAATAAGTTATTTAGAGGGTCACAAACTGCAAAGATTGCTTCTGCATGGGATTTCAAAGAGAAACTGGAATTTAGTTTCAGTCTGGAAAATATACCCAATGCATAACAGTCAGATCTGAGGGTAGTACATTACCAAGGAGCTTTGCTTATCCATGGCACACAATTGCAGTTACATGCTCTGCTTTGGAATTACGGATAAAATCATGTTGGAAGAACTTTACAATTTTTATTAATCAGGTTGGGGGAATACATATAGAAAAGGATTCCAAGGTATTGAAGAAGGAAGGAGAAATTATAATGCTCTGAAGGATCAGATTTATTTAACTGGCTTTCCAAACCTCAAATTCAAAATGCCTTTTTTTTGTCAACTTTGATGTAGCATCAGTACTCTGTTCAATTGAGTGGATAAAGCATGCAATTTTTAAAGGTCGACAGTAAATAAGTTGAAAATGCCAGAATTTATTATATGAAGTATGGTAAGGCATTCCTTTATCAAACCCACAGAAGAGAATCACATGACACTGCCTTGTGGTGTTAATATTCCTTGGTGAGAGGATTATAAGCACCCTTGAAATGTTCAGTGGTGGTTGTTTTTCATGGACCATAGGTGATTGTGGGAAAGCTAAAGTGTAATTCAATTTTCTAATCTTACTAAAATTAAGGACATAGTAGAGCAATAGAGACAGGTAACATTTAGCCCCCAAAAATGAGATAGAAGGAATTACCACAATATGCCATAATCAGATGGAGGTAGTCATCTTTATTCCTGCTGTTGGCTAATCCAAAATGGACTATCAGCTACTTATATGCTGCTTAACTTATAGCAGTATTGATATATATACATCAAAATGAGCAGAAACTTAGCTCACTGTAGATAGGTTTCGTGGCTTCTACCTCAGATGGTATAGAAACTAATATCAAAGCCTTCAGAGCATTGCGATATTTTAGTTCTTTACCCTAAGTTATTTCCAGAAATTCCATCTTAGACTGCTATGGATTATGTTATCCTACTTAAAAGCTTTCTTATGTTTTCCTTTCCTATCAGTAAACTAGTACCAGTGTACTGAACTATCTTTTGTTTTCTTAAGTCCTACCCATATTTTAACAACATATCACTTTTATTAAAATTTCTGCAGCTTAATCACTGTGAATATAACATCTGCTTCCTTAAAGAAACTTGGCTTAGTCAATTTATTTTGAAAATAAACCTACCATTACCAGCAAGGGCTAGACACAGCCTAGTACGATTAAGATAGTAATTGTCCTTCCTTAGCTTTCCCTAAGAACTAGGGAAAAGAAGCAATGAGGATCAAGTTCATGGACATACATAGTTGTGCAGAGGAAGAAATTACCCTTAGACTGTGTTTAGATATTTAAACTGACTAAAGACATATTAATAGAATAAAAAGCATATACTTTTATTATTATTTTTTACACGCATGAGGGCTTCACAGGAAAACAACAACAAAAAAAGAAACCAATAAAACCCACAGAGGTCATTCAACTTGGAGACTTATATACCATTTTAACCAAGAATGAGAAATTGTAGATAATTAACTAAGCAAAGAAAATGGGAGTTGGGTCTTCTAGGTGTGGTGCATAGTGGAAAGGTCAATAGGTGGGAAGCTTATGAAAGTCAAGGGTTATTTTAATAATATGTGATTGTACAGACTAATTATATAATGTTCATTATGTTACTCTCAAATTAACAAATAATAGAAGTCAATTATATTTCTTACAAGTTAGAATAATTAAATAAATTGAGGATATCTTATATTACAGAATATTCAGAAATAATTAAAGGAAGTATATGAACTATAGGAAAATATCAATGGCAACCTAATAATCTAATTTAATATTTTTTATGTAATTGAATAATTTATGATTTAAGCATAATATAAAACTGTATGTAATAGCAGTTTGTGACTATATGTTCAGTTTTGGGTTCAAGATTGCATGCATAAAAATCTTCAGAATGTCAAGAGAGCTTTTATCTGTGAATGATGAGACAATAGGTGATATTAGTTATTTCTAAATTCATTTTCTAAATGCTCTGTATTTCTCTCACTGTCATAATCAGAACATTAAATTATGTTTCAAAATAAATACATGCCCAAAGATTTTTAAATGTTGATGTTTTAATTTCTGGAAAACTTCCTTTATTCTTTACTATTTAAAACTATTGTCCTAGGAATGTGCTTTTGCTCAGGGTCTTAACAAGACAGATAAAACATCTCAGAATTATTAATATACATATAATTTAAACACTGGGATTGGTCATCTGTAACTCAGAAAATCAATGCTTCTTCTAATACCTTAATATTGAAGTGTACTTCTCTTCTTTATTAAGCCCTTGAAATGGCTAAGCCATGAAATTCTAATTTTGAATACTTGAAATTCAACATTTCACTATTCAGTCCCATTTTCTCTGTATCCTATGTCTTGAGCTGGAGGTATCAGATGTTAGACCATCATTTTCTCTTCGTCTGTTAAGTTCTTGGTTTTGTGCATTGTTTAAAGTCTACAGGTAAGTCCCATTATTTATTGATTCAATATTTGCTTTCCAATATCTATCCAAAAGTCTTTTAGCTGCTGTTCTTCCTGATTCCTCCACTCTGAAAACACCATCAAATATGCTGACTCATCTGTTTCATATAAAGTCAAAACCTTTTATCTGAATATCTTCATTTGATCCAGTCCACAGTTCAGATATGCCAATCCCAATTTCTGTCTTGTCAGAACTTTCTGACTTTTTTGTGTGTGTGTGCATGTTGTCTGGTTTTATCATTCCCAAATTTCCTTCAGATATATTTTATAAGAAGTCAAGTTTATTGTTCCAAGCAGAAATCCTTCATTTCTGTTTTCTTAAGGAAATAATTGACTAAGAATATCTTCATACTCTCCTCTCAAGTGTTTTCATCTCAGGAAACAAGTGTCACATCTCCTAACCAAAACTAATCTCACCAACAATATTTTTGCTTCTCCTATGAACTCTCACCTGCACAAATATTTTGTTTGATGTCTAGCTCTCCCTCTATATTCAGAATTTATCTATTGTCCAAATACTTAACTACATAAAACAACGACATTTCATCTCAGTGTTTCTCATTCAGAAATCCAGTGTGTCTTAGAGGGATGTTTCTTGCTCTGCATCTCTAGAGAGGTTGCTGTACAAGAGGCAATAAGTACCTCTTTGAGATGCATCGTCCGAGTAAGGATTGATTCCATTTTCACTCTGCCTTTAGAGCACTTGGTTCTATTAGCAGAACCATCTTTCTATATTAAAAAATTTAGTTCACATTTCCATATGAGAAATTTTCACATTATCTTTCTAACTATAGAAGTTTAAAGAGTCTAAATTCCTCTTTTTCAATTAATTCTTGTGATTTTTCCACATATTCAAGTGTTTAAAAGATTTTGTGTGTCATTGACATACTTTCTTAGAATTTGCTTCATGAGTGTACAGACAATGCCAAAAAATCTCTTAGGGAATGGTGGATACCAGAAAACAGGAGTGTAGTGAAGGAAGGATTAGGAAATGTAAGGATGAAAAAAAAAAAAAACAGACTCTCAGGTGTATCCATTATATTTCCCTTTATCTGTACCTTTTATTCCTGCTGAAGGTTGAAAGAATGGCTTACATTTCATAGAAATACTACCATTTGATTGAAAGGATTTGTGTATAATACCTTTAATTAATTTAAATTTTCTTTTATATGACCGAATATCACTTTAAGGTACCACCTATATTAGTTAGGATTCCCTAGAGAAACAGAGCCAATAGGATGTGAAGAAATGCAGAAAGAGATTTTTTATATGGAAATGGATGACATGATCACAGAGGATGCTGACTCCTATGTGCTGGCAGAGTAGAGCCCCAGAGGAAAAGGTGCAAACAAGTTGGAAGAGAGAAATCTAGGGAATCCCTCTTTTCTGGGATATAAGAGTTCTTTTGTTCTACTCAGCCTTCCAAGTGATTTGATGAGGTCCATCTGCATTAAGAAGGGAAGGGGAAAATTAGTGAAAGGGAATTTCATGAAAATAAAGGAACAATAAATAGAGTAGAAGAAGGAGACTTAGGAGAAGAAGGACAGGAAAAGGGAAGAACATTGGACTGAATGTGACTGAACATTTGTACATGCATGCATGGAAGTGACTCAGTGGATCCTGGCATTGGGGATATCCACAGGGAACTAATTTAAAAGAAAGATAAATTGTAAATGGATTGAGGAGGGATAGGTGTAGTGTGGAGGGAGTTGGGGGGCACTGTGGGGAAGGAGTACTGGGGATTGAATTGCAGTAGGTCAAGTTCCAAACATTTGTAGTAACATTAGGATGTGTCCTGGTGTTTTACACAATTAAAAAGAAGAAGAAAGAAAGAATGAGAAAGAAAAAAAGAAGAAAGAAAGAAAGAAAGAGTCAACTTTCTCAAAGTTTATGGATTAAAATGTTAATTTTATCCAAAAACATCTTCCATGTTCACATATAAAATTAAGCAGCATACCAGCTTTGATTTTTCTTAGGTCCAAACAAGAGAAAACATTTTAGTTATTCCTTCAAGGTTAGCTTTATGCCTTCTTTGACTGGTATCCCTGAATTTGATCTTTTGAAGTCATTCAAAACTTTAGCACCAATTTTAGGTCTTAATTTTAAAAACACTGCTAAGTCCTAGTTTGTTTTTTATAAGGTTATACTTTCATTAAATTATTTTCTTCCTAATATTTTACTCTAAGTAACAAGAATAAACCAGGCTGCACCATTAATTCTGTGTTTTAATCTCCTTAAGTAGATCTTTCCTGTTATTAGACACATGTTCTGTTTTCTGCATAATCACAGTTGATAATTTTATTAAAATTATTCTACTATGTAACAATAGCCTTTTATTCATTTTCAATATTTCTTCACTCATGCGCAGGCTCCAAGTTTCAGGAATAGTGTGTTTAATATACTTTAAGTTTTTGCAGTGGCTGTCCTCAATGCTTGCCTGGTTCTAACGCCATTTGTACACACAATACGGAAGCCCCCTAATCTAGATATCAAAATCTATGTTAGTATTCCATTGCTCCATAAAATATCCCCAATTTTACTGGCTTAATAAATTTATTATCCCATAATTTCTGTGGGTCGGAATGTGGGTACAGCTTTGCAGTTTCATCCATAGTTATGCTATTGACTGGGGCCTCAGTTATCTGAAAGGTACAATGATTATTTGAGCTCAACAATTTAACTGTGACATTAACGATCCCTGGCTGTTTATTGTCACTTGGGTTTTTGCACAGTGCAACATATGAAATAGCAATGGATTGCCATGAACTGAATGAATAAGAGAGCAGGAAGAAATGACTAACCTGGAAGACAGTCCTTCTGCACTCTAATCTCATAATTGACACTCAATACCTTCAGCCAATAAGTCCAGTCCACACTCAAGGAGAATGTATTATACAAAAGTGAGAATCTCTTTTGAGGGGACACATTTTACACATGCCTTCCATACCCCACTCAAAATTCAATGTCATTTCTTCAAACCACAAACAAATGTTTCAAAAGTTATGTATTTGCTCTGTACTTTACCTTACCTGCTAATCATTCAACCTGTTGTAGTCTGTCTTCTGGCTATTATTTTACTAAAATATACCTGCATTGTTCCAGCAATAACTTTACAAATCCACTGGGCATTCTTTCTTTCTTAGTAAAAACAACAGTCTTCTAAAAATATGCCATCTCCACACCATGAAATGCATGGCATTATTCTAATTATATTTCCTGTCAGAGACTCTTGTAATTTCGTTGCTCTTTCACCTAATTTTTCTTTTCATGTTAATTTTCCCCAAATTAATTTCTTTCTCAATATATTTTCTTCAGAAAATATTATTTTCAGCCAAGGCTATATCTTGTGATGTTTCTTAAATTTATTCTTTCATTCTGTGACTACTGGCATTCATATTTATATTTCTGATTTTAGCATCAACCTAATGTTGTATTTATCTTTATGTGGTATCTCAAATGTAAGATGTTTGATATCATCTGCCTGCTGTTATGGTTTAGATAGGTGGTCCCACCAGAAGCTCATGTGTGAAACAGTGCAAGAATCTTTAGGAGTGAACTAATTAGATTATGAGAGCTGTAACTTAATCAGCACATTCATCTGTTTGGTTGATTAATAAATAATTTGGCAGGCCTATTGTACTGGGTGGTGAATGTCGGCAGGTAGGATATCAATAGAAGTAGATCACTGGGGGCAGGCCTCTTTGGTTATACTTTATCCCTGGTGAGCAGAGCTCTCTCTCTCTCTCTCTCTCTCTCCTTCCTGGTTGTCATTTCCTGAGCTGCTTTCTGTGCTACACATTTTAGCCATGATATTCTTCCTCAATTTGGGCATGAGATATGAAATTTACTGATTGTGGACTGAACATCTGAAACTGTGAGCCAAGATCACCTTTTCCTCCTCTAAGTTGTTCTTGTTGGGTGTTTTAATGATAGTAATGGAAAACCAAAACACATTCTTTTAGATCACTTATGGATTGTAATAAAATACAAATCTGATCTATCAGAGGGGATTATGAATTGTACACTTCTAACAGACTCCCTAGTGATGCCACTTCTGCTGGTGGTTAGAAACTCTGAGAGAAACAAGATTTTAAATGACACTATTTCAAAGCTTCAATAACCATATCTCCTTATGTAGTACTTGATTCCTTAGATTACCATTCACTTACATATTCAGGTTAATATCTCAGATATCCCACCAGCTTTCTTTTTCTCCCATACTTTCTCCATCTTCCTATAGAATGATGTACATATAATGCAGTGATTTACAGTGGTCTCTAATCTTCTCCGTAATAGGGTAAAATAGTCCCTGATTTGGATTCAATGAAAAACTTCATCTAGATTATTACAGAAGATTCCTAATCAACTTGATTGTCTTCCTATTTTTAATTGCCTTCATTCTCCATATTTCTTCAATGGTAATTTATATATGTAATTTCTTCATCATCACCTTCACAAATATGTAAAAGTGTGTATATGAGATATCACGTGGTTTGTGCTTTATCTCCCCAGTAATGCATTCCAGAACTTTATTTCCCATAATAATTCTTAATTTTCAGGTTTTTTCTTCACAAAGGTATATTTTCTTTAGTTAAATTTCCTGAAAAGTGCTGAAAAAGTCAAGAGTTTGGATAATATTGCTTCTTTAAACATGTTTATGTTTTTAAGACATATGCACAATAAATATACATTATCTGAAAACCTGTGGGATTAAATTTTTAGTATAGAGATCTTATTTTACTAACTGCCATCAAATATTAAATCCTTAGCATATATTACTTATTGAAATGTGTATTTTATTCATTTTCTAGTATCTTTACCTTGGTTGTATCATGAGTGTCCTTATTTTGTCTTTACTTTAGGGATATATTATGTTATTGTGTCTAATTGTTTGGCCACCTGCTGCAACAGCGGCTCACATTATAAAGATATTTGGTCATTAGTCCATACAGTTATTTCACGCATGAGAATTATCATTTTTAATTTGGCATCAGTGAACTAACACCCAGCATGTGTTCAAAAGTACCACCTCCAAAGAGCAATAAAGAGAGTTGACTAAGTTGATTAAGACAATAAAACTATCAGAACCGCTTCAGGGCTAACAAAAATGCTTACATCAACTCACACTGCTTGTAATTGCTAGTATTTTTTCTGTTTTTCTTAACGACAGTAATACAAGCTACTAATTCAGGTAGTAAATTAAAATGCACATAAAATGATAATGTAGTTCATAAATTTAAGAAATCACCCATTGAAACTTTAATTATCAAAATATTTCAATGTAGAACTCACTATGAGAAGATACTGAGCTAAATATATTCAAGTAAAAGGCATTCGGTCTTCATATAAGAATACCATGACTATTTAACAGAAAATGTAAGTGAAATGAAAATGTAATTGGAGAAAAAAATATTCATTACAAAAGGATACTGTTGCCTTTTTTGCTTCAGTATAGTTGTATAAAGCTATACTCTCTTTTGGTAGCACTGTGTATTATAGAATTCTTAAAATTTCTTTTATAGTGAATTATAAATATGCATAATATTGGGAATTGTTAGATATGTGTAGATGCATACAGCTCAATTGTAGTACAGAATATTGCAGAAAATTTGTAGTTACCTACAGATTGCAAACTATATACACAGTTCAACTTTTCACTGCAAAAGGGAAAAATGTTATTTCTCATCACAATAGTACATAAAGGTTAACACAATGTTGACTAGCTATTTATTAACTATATTTATAAATATTACTTCTCTGTTTTTTAATTTAAAATAATAAATTGTAACAATGTAAAACACTCGGTTTCAGAACAGTATTTTGTAAAGTGTTTCAACTTTATACTTTACACTATAGTTGAAGAAAGTGCATAATATTTGCCACATGCCTGGTGCTCATTATTTTCTTAGTTTTAATTAGGCATAATGCTATATTATAAAATTAAGGTTGTTTTCAGTAGGCATTTAGATTTATTGTAAAAAGCTCTTTTATTCAACTAAGATAGTTACTCTGCGTTTGACTGGTCAAGTTACATAATAGGGATGAAATTATATATACATACAGTTTTAGTAATTGGAGAGAAAAGAAAACCCAACTGAACTATGAAGCATGATTTTTAAAAAGTAGGAAAATAGGGCTGGAGTGGTGGCTCAGCAGTTTCAGCACTTGCCTGACAAGCACGAGGACCTGGGTTCAAACCCCAGCACCACATACACAACTGAATGTTGGAGCAACTAAAGCCATGTGAAAACCTAAATAAAAGTTGTTTAAAAAAAAGTAGGAAAATATATTGATCCATTCAAAGATATAAAGTATGTACTTACTATAGTGCCATAAATTGTGGTACCTAATAGGATTAAAAAAAAAAGAGTATTCATTGTCCTAAAATTTTTCATTGCTTGATTGGCACAGAATGATTACTCTGTGGAACTGGAAACTGGCATGCTAAAAGATACTTGGAAATTAAAATATTTACTTGCATTTGAAGTATATTTACTTGTAAATATGGCTACATACTTAAGCTTAGAAATTGCAAAGACTGGTGCAGAGTAGTTTTTTTTTTAACACTTCCCTACCATGATTTGAAACTTTTGTCATATCAAATGAAGTTTTTAGCAAGCCTACGGGTAATGCTTTTGAAGAATCACAAAATATGGCCCTACAACCAGACCCAGCCCACCCACCATGCATACCCATAACTGACCCTGACCCTGGCAGGTGTGCAGGATGCCCTGAGGACCCTGTGTCCAGACCATGACCTACTGCCAATCATGCCCACAACTCCAGCCCCAGCATGACAGGCATGCATGACACTTCCTGGAGACCTTGCACCCAGACTCTGTCTGAGAGGTGTTCCTGGACACCCCAAGGACCCCACACCCAGACACACTGCCCAACTGTTGAGTATAACCACTAGGTCCAGATATATTGGGTCCATCCCTCACCACCAAGGGTCCAAGGTCCTAGTGCATAGGCTGGTCTGTTCTGCCCCACCCTGTCTCCAGCACCCCAGGACCCAGCATAGCACTCCCAACTGCTTAGCTTCAACAACCCAGTGGCTGCCCAGCAACCCCACCAGATTCCAAATCCCAGTCCTGGAACCTAGATCTAAAATATGCAACAAATTGAGGCTCCAGGCAGAAGCACCTTTCTGGAAGAAGGTGGTCATCGGAGAGGTGGTATCTGACCCAACACTTGGACTGGCAAAGAAGAAGCACCCAGACTGTTGCCTTGCTTCCATACAGAGAACCTTAATTCAAAGATCCAAAAGAAGCTTTTCAAAGATGTGGAGTCTAATTGGAAAAAAATCACCTCAAATCCGTAACTCCCCTACCAAGAAGCCCAGGTACAGGGAGCCAGATGAAAATCTAGAACAAATTATCAACAATCTGATTACTAAGAGGAACAATGAACTAAATGAAGATTTAATGAAAGAATTGTGAAAACTCAAGAGATCCCTACTATCAAAAAATAATAGACATACTGAAAAAGGACGTAATGGAGCTAAAATCTATAGTCAATCACATCAGAGGAATGATGGAAGAATTCATAATAGGCTAAGTTTTATAAAAAATAGAACCTCAGCTCTTAAACAAAGAACTTATGACAATGGTGATAGGTTGAGTAAGCTTAAGTTCCTGGATGATAAAAAAGAAAAAATACTCACAGAACATAAGCAGAAATTTCCAAAATATGAAGAAATCAGAAAAAAAACAATCTTGGAGTAAATGGAATACAAGAAGAAATCCAATGCAAATAATCTAAAGAACATTCTCAATGAAATAGTTAAAGAAAAAAATTCCCATATCAGAATAGAGTGAGAAATGCTCATCCAGGAAGAATACAGGGCACCCAATAGTCCAGCTCACTGAGACATATCATATTCAAAATGCATAAAAGGAAACCAAGGAAAGGATATAGATTTGAGAGAAATGCCAAATCACATTGAGAGCAAACCAATGACGATCACATTTGACTTTTTAGCTCAGAACTTAGAAACAAGAAGGTTATAGCAAGAGATCTTTCATTGTCTGAATGACCACAACCTGCAGCCAAGAGTACTAAAATACACAGCAAAATTCAGCTTCAAATTTGATGGGGAAACAAGAACACTTCACAATAAGTTCAAATTGCAGCATTCATGAAGAGAAAATCACCATTACAAAGAATCCCCAAAGATAAACTCTAGATAGAAACACAAACAAACATTCTAAAAACCTGCAAACAGGAAATTCAATAAAAGTACATTCTATCAATAGACAACCAAGACAGCACAGAGCTAAGAAAACACAATGAATATGAACCACAACCACACAACTATTCTAACACTGAATTTGAATAGTCTCAATTCACCATTCAAAAGACTCAGATTAGCAGATGGGATCAAAAACAAAATTAAACATTACATTGCTTACAGGAGACCCATGTAACAAGCAGTAAAATCCACAGACTGAGGGTGAAAGGATAGAAGAAAATCTATGAGACATACTGCCTAAAAAAGCAAGGTAGTGTGACAATACTTATATCCAACATACTAGAATTCAAACATAAACTAATCAGAACTGATCAAGAAGGCCACTACATCCTAGCAAAGGGAACAATACAACAGTAGGATATAATTATAGTAAACATATACCCTTCAAAAAACAATACTCCCAAATATGTTGAAAAATTACTCCATGATATCAAAGCACTTGTGGATCTCAGCATAATAACACTGGGAGACTTTAATACTTCTCCATCAACAATATACTGATCATCAAAGCAAAAGAAAAAAATAAACAATAAAAAGATCTCCAGCCTAAATAACTCCATAAAACAAATGAACTTAACAGATATCTATAGAATATTCTGCTCCAATTTGGATGAACATACCTTCTTCTCAGCAACACATGGACCCTTTTCCAAAATAGATCATACTTTTGTTTACAAAGGAAATCTCAGCAAATATAAACAAGTAGTTTATTACATGTATCCTATCAGACCATCACACCATGATCCTTGTAATTAACAGCAAAAATTATAACAGAAAACACACATATGCATGGAAATTGAATAATACACTATTAAATGAAGAATGGACCGTATTAAAGGAAGACATGACAGCAAAATCAGGAGGTTCTTGGAAGAGAATGAGAATGGAGATACAACATATCAAAATCTTTGGGACAGTACGAAAGAATTCTTAAGTGGAAAATTCACAACACTGATTGCCTAAATTAAAAATCAAGAATTATCTCGAATATATAAGAGTATGTTCCACCTCAAATCTCTACAAAAGAAAAACAATCTAATCCAAAACCCAGCAGAAGACAGGAAATAATCAAGATCAGTGCTTAAATCAAAGAAATTGAGAATAAAAACATAATAAAAAGAGTCAATGAAAAAACTTATTTTTTGAAAAATAAACAAAATTGTCAGACTCCTAGACCATCTCACTAAAAGAATGAAGGTTTTGAAGCAAATCAACAAAATCACCAATAAAAAGGGAACAGTCACCATTGATCCCATAGAAACCCAACAGATTATCACAATGTATTTTGAAAAGCTATGCTCCTCTAATTCAGATAATCTAGAAGACATGGTCACATTCCTAGACACATACAACATCTCCAAATTGATGCACGATGATATTAAAATCCTAAACAGCCCAATAACAGACACTGAAATTCATATAGCAATTAAATGTCTTACATTGAAGAAAAATTCAGGGCCTGGTGGATTCTCTGCCGAGTATTACCACACTTCTTAGGAGGAGCTAACACTTCTCCTCACTAAGCTATTATAAGAAATTGAAAAGGAGAGTAGTCTCCCACCAAAAAAAAAAAAAAAAAAAGAAAGAAAACTATAGAACAACTGATGAATATTGGTTCAAAAATCCTTATTATGATTCTAGCAAACTGTATTCAAAAACATGACAAGAGGATAATTCATTATGACCAAGTGGTCTTCGTTCCAGAGAAACAAGTCTGGTTCATCATACATAAATCAATAAATGTGAATCATCACTGATACAGATTTAAGGGAAAAAATCCATATGATCATCTCAATTGATGCAGAAAAGGCCTTTCATGTTATCCAACAGCCATGTGTACTCAAAACTCTGGAAAAATAGGGATCAATGTACCTTAACTATGTAACTACCCTCAACTAGTATCATTCCAAATTGAGAAAAGATGGAAGTATTTCCAGTAACCTCAGGAACAAGACAGGACTGCCTGCTCTAAACACTTTTATTCAATATAATCCTCAAAACACTAGCCAGAACAATCAGGCAAGAGACAGAAATCAAAAGGAAAAGAATAGGAAGAGAAGAAGTCAAACCATCCCTTTTTATTAATGATCCTATATCTGGAAGTTCCAAAAAAGTCCACCAGAAAATTTCTCGAGCTCATAAACAGATTTAGCAAAGTGGCAGGTTATAAGATCAACACCCATAATAGTTTTCCTATACCCTAACAATAATAGGGCAGAAAAAGAAGCCAAGAAATTAGTCCCATTCGCAATATCCTCAAAAAGAATACAATACTTGGGCATTAATCTAACAAATGATATAAAAGACCTATATAATGAAAGCTATCAAACATTAAAAAAAGAAATTGAAGAAGACCTGAGAATGGAAGGATATTCAATGCTTTTGGTTAGGTTGATTAATATAATTAAAATGGCTATTCTACCAAAAGCACTATACATATTCAATGCAATCACCATCAAAATAACAAAGTCATTCTTTACAGATATAGAAAATGCAATTCTCACATTCATTTGAAACAGTAAAGCAACAAAACAAATAGTCAAAATTTTACTAAGCAAGAAGAGTGAAAGAGGTGGTTTTGCAATACCAGATCTAAAGTTACATTATAGAACTACAGTAACAAAAACAGCAAGATACTAGTATCAAAATATGAATGAAGACCAATGGAATAGAAGACTCTGAGGCAGATGGATTGATTTTTAAACATCTGACAGTTGACAAAAGGTGTCAAAATATAACAAGGAGGAAGAACAGCCCATTTAACAAACAGTGGTGGACAAATTGGACAGACATTTGCACGAAGTTTAAATTAGATCCTTTCCTCTGAATTTGCACAAAAATCAAATCAAAATGGATAAAAGAAGTAGGAATTAAACCAGCTACCATACAATTTATAGAAGACAAATTAGGATGAACACTTCAGCATATGGGAGTTGGCAATGACTTCCTCAACAAGACTTCCAAAGTGAAAGAATTAAAATCAAGAATTAATTAATGGGATGCCATTAAATTAAAAAGATTTTGCTCAGCCAAGGAATTGATCAAAACTGTTAGAGACAAGCTACAGAATGGGAAATTATCATGGTCTGTGGTTCCTCCCACAGGGGACTAATATCTAAAATTCATTAAGACATCAAAAAAACTTTAAATAAAAACACAAACAATGCAATCAATAAATGGGCCAGAGATAGACAGAAACTTCTCGACAGAGAAAATTGAGCAAGCCAATGAATACATGACAAAGTGTTCTTAATCACTAATAATCAGAGAAATGCAAATCAAAGCATTAAGATTTCACCCCACTCCAGTCTGGCAAAGATGAAGAATGCAAACAGTAATAAATGCTGGAGGGGTTGTGGGGAGTTAGGAATACTTGCACATGTTGGTGGAACTGCAGACTTGTATAGCTGCATTGGAAGGCAGTGTGGAAACTCCTCAAAAAATTGAGGATGGATCCACCATATTATCAAGCTATCCCTCTTCTAGGTATTTTTCAAGAGGAGTTAGAAGGAATACATTTCAATGACACTGAAATATCTATGTCCATAGCAACTCAATTTACAATTGGTAAATTATGGAACCAACCCATATACCCATATGCCCCTTACTAGATGTATGGATCCAAAAACTCTGACATTATATATATATATATATATATATATATATATATATATATATATAGATAGATATATAGATGTCATACACACATACATACAATGGAATGATACTCAGCTATTAGAAACAACAATATTTTGGCTTTTTTAATATAAATGGATGGCAAAGGAAGAAATCATGTTTAGAGAAGTTAGTCAAACCCAAAGACTCAAGGGTTAAATGTTTTCCCTCATTTGAGGAGGCTAGAGCAAGCCCAGGGTTGGATAAAACGTTGTTGAACGCATTAGACCCAGCAAAGACAAAGTGATACATATTTTAGGAGAATCATAGATATGTATGGGGAAGGGGTGAAAGGGAGGGAAATTAGAGAGGGATCAAGGAAGACAATTAACAATGTAAAATACTCTTTACACCCCCCCCCAGAATATAAATACTAATTATGCAATCATTTAACTCTGGAAAATTTACAATCATATATATACACATATATATGTATATATATATATATGCATATATATGCATGAACATTTATATCAGTTTGAGGGGTGAAATATAGAAGATATAATACTAGGGTGTAGGTGATGTGCAGGTAACTCAGTAACTCTGGTTTAGGAGCAAATTCATATCATATTGATACTTTTTACACATTTATGATTGTACAAAAACTCAACACCTTAAAAAATAAAAGAACCCCAAAGTGATATTTAGTTTTAGAGTACATGGTTTAACAATATTTTTAAGACTAACTTAAAGGCTTTTAAAATACTATTGTAGTTTATGCCTTCTAATTAACTTGGAAACAATAGTATTTTAAAATTAGATGAAAAATTATTCATTCATTAATCCCTTTAATAATTTATGTTGAGAAATGAGTATATGCTATGCTCTGTCTCAAGTACACATTTCTAGTGCAATAGGTGTCTTGGTGTGGGGCGCTGGATTGCCCCCCAGGAGCCGATCAGGAGAAGGGTGAATGCCGACGCCTGGAACCCAGGTCCCCCCTCGTCCAGGAACCCCTTCCTTCCCAGCTGGGGAAACGAGGCAACCACACGCAGCTGATGGCAGCTCAGAATCCATTTATTACTAAGGCACACGGGTTTTAATAGAGGAGGAGGGGAGACAGCCAAGGAATCAATAATCCTTCTAAGGGAGTTGCCAGGTGTTATGTAGATTTCAAGTACACACAAAAGTTAGGAACATTCTGTAGTCAATACATTCTGACCCACCCTGTTTGATCTTTTGTATAACAAAGCAGGACCTAGCAGCCCCTCCTGAAGGAATTTACACAAATAGTAACAAGATCGCTCCAGGGCAGCTGATGAAACAGAGTGGAGGTCAGACCGAAGGTCAGACCCCAACATCTTGGGATACACATTATTCTAGAGGAATATTTTCTCAAAAATAATTCATAGACTGTTTCCCTCAGAATCTCCTGATAAGGTCATTTAAGATCAAATGAACCAAATTATCTGACCATGATTCCTGAAATTATGAAATTTACCAAATTCACTAGTTAGTTCATAGCAAAAAAAAAAAAAAAACAAAGAAACAAAAACAAAAAATAAATATTTGGCTTACATTGTAAAGTACTGTGTTGTAAATTAAAATAGTACTAGCCTGGGTTCCATGGTAAAAGAAAATTGGAGTCCTGGACCAAAAAAAGAAAGAGTAACAGGAAGATGTTCTTTCCTAGAGCTAGATAAAATTAATGATGTGACCTTTGAATAATCACCAATGAGCATCTTCTAAGAAATGGACAAGCTTGGGGAAAACATTTCTATTTTTAATTGAAATTGTGGCATATGAGAAAAATATATGCATTGTATTTTGGTGCATCGTATGTGTAAGAATATCCCCTTGAACACTGCAAACAATTGAATATAGGCAGTATCGTGTGATGTGGACCAAAAAAAATGACCTTAGAAAGGTGATATTTTGAAACATATTTATTTAGATCTATGAGGTTTAAAATGATGATAAAAACATTCACATTTATTTTATTGAAAATTAAAATTGTTTTAAACTTGTTGGCTAATGTAATTATGATTATTCATTTCAGTGATTTCTTAGGCTCTTTTCATACATCATGAAAGAAAGCAATTCACAAAGACCACCTAAACGCCATTTAGAGAGCTCAGGATGTCCCTTATGCAGGATCACCAGTGTCTTTAGGGATTTCATGATCTCATCTATGTTGTCACTGATGGAGTACAATTGCAGAGTGGTACACTAACTCAAAAATGTCTTCTGTGAGAAGTGAGGTCAACATTACAGCATATAGGAGTCTGCAGCTACTTCCTTAAAAAAACTCCCATGACTCTAATTGTAAAATCAAGAGTAAATGAATGGGATGCAATTAAACTAAAAAAATTCTGCACAGATAAAGATCTAGTCAAGAGCATCAAGAGAGAACCTACAGAATGGGAGAAAACCTTTGCCTGCTACAGCTTGGACAGAGGGCTAAATATCCAGAATGTATAAAGAACTAAAGAAACTAAACATCAAAGTTACAAATAACCCAATCAACAAATGGGCTATGGATCTAAAAAGAAACTTCTCACTGGAAGAAATCCAATTAGCCCATATATATATGAGAAAATGCTCTACATCATTAGCTATAAGGGAAATGCAAATCAAAACTTCAATGAGATACCACCTCACTCCTGTTAGAGTGGCAAAAATGCAAAATTCAAACAACAACAGATGCTGGATAGGCTGTGGGAAAAGAGGAACACTGTTACACTGCTGGTGGGACTGCAAACTGGTTCAGCCACTATGGAAAGCAGTGTGGAGAATTCTCAAAGAATTAAGGATGAATCCACCTTATGACCCAGCTATCCCACTTCTGGATATTTTCCCAAAAGTGTTAGAATCAGCATATTATAGTGATATGGCTTCATCAATGTTTATAGCAGCTCAGTTTACTATAGCTAGATTATGGAACCAACACAGATGCCCCTCACTTGATACAAAAACTTTGGTACTTATGTACAATGGAATACTACAGGGCCATCAGAGAAGACGATATTATGGCTTTTGATATCAAATGGATGTAGATGGAAAGAATCATGCTAAGTGAAGTATCCCAATCTCAGAGACTCAAGGGCCAAAAGGTATCTCTCATCTGTGGAAGCTAGAATACCAGGAAACCAGTATGTTAGACAGCTAAGCTAATAATAACTTTAAATTGTATGATTCTCAAGGCAACAGTGAGATGACTCCCTAGGATACTAGGGGGCATAGGGAGGGGGATGGGAGGAGGGTGTAGGAAAATCTCCTAGGAGACTGGAGAATGGTAATATGGGGGAATCATCTTAGAAGGAGATCACTGTCCTCGACAAGATATCCATTTAACTCAGAAGTTCTTCTGGGGGAAACAGCAACACGGTAACCCAAGCTGGGCATCCATGATATGGCATTAGCCCTGGATAACTAAGTATATATACAAGGGTTCTTGAATGTTTGATAATGTTTCCCCCTCAATTGTCTTTATATCCATCTAATTTTAAAAAATGGAAAAAAATAGGTGAATATTACCTGCCTAAAGATTAACTGAGATACTTTGTATGGAGGCCTTAGCATAGTGCCTGGCATGTAGGAAGTTCTCAATAAATATGAACTATTATTATTATTTTTAAAAAGTCCTTTGTGTGATCTGTAACGTAACCCATTGTCTGCCAACATGCCTAATGGCTTGGAGGATATAGATATTATTTATTCATTTCAAATGCTTTCTTATTCTATCTTTAAGTCTTCAGATATATTCATCGAATTCAACCCTCAATTGATTACACTGCAAAACACAGCTTCTTTCCTAAAGACTAATCTTTGGAAACATGAAATTCAGTCTCAGTCCAAAACAGAATTACTTTCCTTTTATTTTTTTAAGAGAGAAGGACAGTGAAAGAGAGAATCAATTTTAAGTAGCCTTTTATGTAACTTTTGTTGCTCCAACTCTTCGCTGTGTATGTGGTGCTGGGGTTCAAACCTGCATCCTCACACATGCCAGGCAAGCACCGCAACTGCTGAGCCACTGCTCCAGCCCCAAAACAGAATTTCTTGACAACACATTTTCTTTTTCATCTAGAGAAGAGATAAAAATAAAGAGTAGATTCCTGAAAAAATAATAAAATTATTTTTATACTTGCTGACCTTCATTTTTAATGGCCATATGGTCACATATATAATTAACTTTTACTTTAAAATTTCTATATTTATAATTCACTGAAACTGAAATTTTTAGGAGTATATACCTTAAAAAAGGTTATTGTATAGTTCAACTAATTCCCCAAGACAATAATATGAATGCAAAGAATAATATAAAATTTGTCAGGCAATTCTACAAAGCAAGAGGATTCTTTAGCCTAAAGCACACAAATAATTATAATAATAATTATTATAGAATTTAAGATACATAGTTGTCATTTAGTTCTTAGTATTAACAAAACAGTAACTTGCATGTTTTAGACATACCCATTATTTGAGATGGATACTTTCATTATCTCAATTTTTTTTGAGAGAGAGAGAGAAAGAGAACAAGTGAGCAGAGTGAGAAAGAGCTAATCAATTTTATTTTATTATTTTTTTCTTTTTTCATTTGACTTTCTTTACTCCAACACTTAGTTTTGTTTGTGTTACTGAGGTTTGAACCAGGGTCCTCACACATGCCAGGCAAGCATGATACCACTGAGCTACCACTCTAGGTCTAATTATCCCAATTTTATAAAAGATAAAAATAAGATTCAGAAAAGTAAAATATTTTTCACAAGGTCACACAACTGTTAGGATTCAAAACTGGAATAGTTTGCTCCTGAATAATATTTCAAATGTTGGGTCAATTGCAATTTTTCAGAAAGGAATTCTGGGAAAAAAAGAAATGAAATAAAATAAAACTCTAAAGCATATTTATTGTTAAATGCAAAAAAAATCAATTATTTTTGAGTTACAAGCCAGAGAAAAATCACAAGGTAATTTATCATTAAACATTATGTTATAATCTATGTTTGCAAATCGATTAGTTTCTCCTTTAATCTTGGGGAAAAAAGCCAATTATTGTAAACACCTGAATTACTAAAAGGCTTGTTAACTAGTCATTAGTCTCATTCTCTTTCTAATATCAAATTATTATTTAGAATCCTCCTTTTTTCTTCCTCCCTTGCTTTCTTTCTTTCCTCTTTTTTTCAACAATTAGGAGCTTTTCCACTTAGAAACAAAGGCCCACAATAAGATTTGGAAAGGTGATAGTAGGGCCATCGTGGAAAAAGAGGTAGAAAAGAAGTAATTGTTGGCCTTAGTATGTCCCAAAAGATGCAAGACAGAATCTGGCAGAAGTTAAAGATGTGGAAATTAATTCATTAAACTCTTCTTGTGTCTGTTTATCCTGGAGGGAATCTTCATAAAACCCTGTGAATACATACAAGAATTTCAATATGAAAATTGTTTAAAGTTCCATTTTCATGCAATTCCTTTATATATGCATAAAAGAAATTTGTAATCCTGGTAAATAGGACAGAGAAAGTGTAATTGTATCTTTTTGTGAGTTTTCTTCCACATATCATCCATGGTTTAAAATATTCAGAATTTTGTAATATGACACCTATTCTACAACTTTGCTTTCCTGTTAACCTGGCCAAAGTCATCATAATACTTAAAATTTTATAAAGTGTTTATATTCACAAGATCATGTCCTCTCATTTTTAAGGGTTCCTACTAAATTCAATATATAATAAAATGATATTCCTACTCTTACATTTGCACACCATCTCTGAAACTAATCTGCCTTTATTTGAACCCTATCTTCACTACTTTCTGAGATCTTGTCATTTTCTATGTGTCTATGTTTACCCACAGATGAACAATGGGAAGGGCACAAGTTTCTACTTTTTGGGTTATTTTTTGCATAAAGTGCGTTATCATGTATAAAGTAATTAGCATTGTTCTGTGCACATAGTAGTGGTCAGGAAAAAGAAAGTTTAAAAACACTACAATCATGTGACTATGTTATAGCTATACATTAACAGTGTCTTTCCTACCTAGGCTTGAAGTATTTTATTACAAATACTTATTGGGTATAAATTAACTTCTAGTCACTAAAATTGAGTTTACAACCATATTTCATTCTCTTAAAAATATTTCAGGTAGATATTATGAAAATCTATTTCCGTAACTGAGGTTTACAGAAATCAAATCCTTTGGCTACATGTATAACCCTAGAACAATGATGAGAACGCATGTTTGTCAGACTCTCCATATTTTAAATACTGAGAGATTTCTGAATTTTTTTTTACACGTTCTCTATTGAGGAATGACATCGAAATTAAAATCGAGAAAAGCCGTCTTTGTGAGCACAGAATCATGCTAATATATTCTTTTATATAGAATCATAGTTATACTGCCCAGATTCCCTTCAGGACTGAAGAGCTCTTTGCTTCAGTGAGCATAGATGTGACTGCTAATGGCTCACAGCTGAGTCCCCCTCCAAGAATTTCTCTCAGTAGCGAGGAAAAGTCTAACTCAAGGTTAAGTCCCCACCAGAGAGAGCCCTTGTTTAATCCCTGGTCAATGCAGGGGTGCAGAATTCTGGCTCCTCTTGTTCCAATTTGAGCTAACTCTGAAGGGCCAGAGTTCTCATGTGATTTGCTCGGATGTCTGTTATAACTAAATTGCAGCTCAACTCTTTTTTTCCCCCCACAGTCCTGCGTCCCTTGATCCTTGCAGTTAGGATTTCTGGAGCTCTCTCCCAGAAACTCTGTGTAGTCCAGTCTGTGTCTCAGAATCTGTCTTTTGAAGAGCCAGAGTTCTGACACAACTCCTGTGGTCTTGGCATTATGAGTTCAATTTATTTCCACTTCAAAAAGAAAATATGTGTTAGCAAAATTTTCAGCCAACTGTTTTCTGTATTAACATTAAACTTTGTGATTTATGTTGTTTTTCTTTGAATTGCCTTCACAAAAATATTTATCAACAATATGCTAATTATCTTTGAATATTTTTATTCCAATTAAGTGTCATTAATTCTGAAGTCAATAGTCATTAGTTACCAATGGACAGGCTTTTTAAAAACTTTTAAAATATTTTTCCTCTGTACAAGGGGTTAAGGAATATTCAACCATAAATATTAGCAAATGTAAAAAATGCAAGTGTCTCCCACCTTAAACTTTTTTCCTTTAGTTTTATATTTGCTCTACAAGTACTAAAAAAAATGAAAGCAAAATGTACTGTAAAAATAAATGTACTAGGGCATAACTCTGAAAAGGATAGTGATTGATATTGAAATAAAATAAGTCTTCATGAAAACTGCAATTTTTCTAGTGTTTCAGCAAATAGTGTTTTCTCTGTATATGATATAGAATTTTGGAAATAATCTGATTCAAAGTCTGCATTCTGTAGTTTAGGAAAATGAAGCCTAGTTCAAAGAACAATTTTATAACAGAAAACATAAGTTCATGACTCTGACTTCATGAAAAATCTGTACTAAATTCTTTCCTCATATGAATATTTTTGTCATCTATGAATAGATAAATTTAATAATTTAAGTGGAAGGAAAGATAAATGACTTCTCCAATAATCTATCTGAAATTCCTATAAAATATTACTACAATTAAAAAACTCTAAAATATATAAAATGGAAAGACTCATGAAAGTAAAATTCAAATATTCAGTAAATAAAGTAGTCTAAGCTTTCTTGACAATAAGATAAAATATAGTAAAGCAATTATTAAATACTACCAAGGTAGCATATATTATAATTCTATTATATTCTTTTGATTTTGAGAAAGAAATATTTATGTCCTTCCTGAAAATCAGAATATGCCATGCCAAAATGTTCCTAGCATATCAGTCTTTTTTTTTTTTTTTTTAAAGAGAGAAGGACAGTGAGAGAGAAAAAGAATCAACCTTTATTGAGTTTTTCACATGGCCTTCATTGCTCTGACACTTAGTTGTGTACATGAGTGCTGGGGTCTGAACCAGTGTAGTTGGGCATGCCAGGCAAGCTTGGTAACCAACAAGCCACTGCTCCGGCCCCAGTTTTTTTTGTTTTTTGTTTTGTTTTAAACAAAAGTCATTGAAATCAAGAGATTCAGAAGAAGGCTTCTTGGATTATCCATTATCTGACTGGAAGCACAAACATCTGAGGAATAAGTACTACCTACAGTAAGTTGCTTCTCTGATGTAGTCACATAGCCATGAAAAAGAAACCTTATTAAAGAAATCTTATTAATAATAAACCTTATTAAAATAACCCATGACTTTCATAATATTCCCCTAGGTTGTCCTTTCTACAATATACCAAACTCCTTTCCTAAGTCAATTCTCTACAATTTTCATTCTTGGTTAAAATGGTACGTAAGTCTCAGAATTGAACCACTTCTGTGGGTTTTTACTGTTTGTTCATTTTTTGTTTTTATTTTTGTTTTTGTTTTTGTTTTTCCTGTGAAGCCTCATGAATGTAAAAAGTTAATAAAATTGTATGCTTTTTCTCTTGTCACTCTGTCTTTGGTCATATCCAGTCACAATCACTAAACCTAAGAGTATTTATTTTCCTAGATTCTTCTATGTCTGACATGGTTCTAGAAACTTGATCCTCATTGCTTCTTTTCCTGAGTTCTTAGAGCACCCAAGAAATGAGAATCATTATCGTCATCATTATTCTACTTCTGGTTTTTTTCTCTTACCTTTTTTTGGTTGAGAATCCAGTGATAATTTAAATGTTTAATATATGCTTTGTGAATGTACTTGAATGAATTTCCCACCCTTAGAGTAAATCCAAACTCCCTAAACTGGTATTATTCATATTTGCTTTTCTGAACTCATGTTCTATTATTCTCCAATTCATCAAGTATATTCTGGTAAAATTGGCCTTATTATTTCTTTGATGTACAAATTGATTTTAGTATTTCAATACTAGGAACTCCAAATAGTACTCTTCCTATGATGCTTGCTTCTGTTGGGCACTGTGCTAAGGAAAAACACTGCACTGGATGCCATGACACTTCTTCCTCTCCTTCTCTTTCATGTTTTGCAGGCTCTGAGCAAAAAATAGCTGCGTGCCTGCGCCTGAGGGCTACTTCCTCTTTCTCTCTGTATCTTCCGGTTGGTGATAGCTGACAACACCAACACAGCAGTCCCTCATTGGCTGGGATAAGCCAGTCTGCTGCTTCACCATTGGTTCCTTAGCTGTTTCCCCTCCCTATAACAATCCATGTGCCTTGGGAATAAACAGATTCTGAGCTGCCATCTGCTGGGGGAGGTTGACTCGTTTTCCCAGGCCAGGAGGGAAGGGACCCCCCAGCGAGAGGGAAGGGAGGTCCAGGTTCGGCCTCCGGCATTCAACCTCCCAATTCGACCCCTCAGGGATGCATGGGCAGCGGCATGCTTCATTGTTTTTTACTTGTTATTCATATCTAAGGAGACCACCAACTTAAAGTAGTCAACTCATTATAAATTATTGTAACTTAATTTAAATCTTTTCTTCTACTATATAATATTCATATTTAAATTTGCTATTTTACTAACACTACACCAGTGCACCAATGTCAACTCCATTCTGTTTTCCAGCAATTGCTTTATTGCATAATATAGTGAGTAACAAGTAAATATTCATTAAAACTATAAATTGAATTTTGCATAGAAATTAGATATGATGTTACTACCCAGTCTTGCAATAGTGTCTGATAAGATATTTTCACACCTAAACTGGTATTTGTAATAATATTTAACACAGAACTACCCTGTTTCTGCAAAGGAAGGTATTGTGAGGGAAAATGAAGGCAGCAGGAGGACAATAAGAAAAATTTGGAGCACTACAAGCATTTACAGGAATCCACCAAAGAACTTAAATCCCTTTCATAAACAAGGCATTTGCTTAGACCCAGATGAATCTTCAAATGTTGCTCCATAAAAGGTATATATTTAGTTTGAAATGCTTTTTCAAGCAGTTTCAGAACATATTATTGGAAAATTTGCACATTATGACCCTGCTTTGGTCAGCCTGGGGTATTAATGTAACACAGAGTTAAGTAGTCAGGTTCTTTTTCTCATGAATTTGAAGAATGATCATAGACACAAGGATAAGAACAACATAACAAGATGTATTAGAGTAATAGAAAAAAATCGGAGGCTAGAGTGGTGGCTCAGTGTGTAGAGCACTTGCCTAGTATGTCCAGGGACACAAGTTCAAACCCCAGCACCACATACACAATGAAATGTTGGAGCAACAAAGGCCATGTGAAAAACTCAATAAAGTTGATTCTCTCTCTCTCTCTCTCTCTCTCTCTGTCCCTCTCTCTTGAAAGAAAGAAAGAAAGAAAGAAAGAAAGAAAGAAAGAAAGAAATAAATAAATAAATAAATAAATCAGGACTCTGAAAGGGAAAAGACCCTAAGGTAGGACTTCCAATGATTGTTGTCAATGGGTATTTCAAGGCACACTTGATGACCCAGGATGGGTAATTCACCGGGTGAGAGATGTCATCATAGTCCAATCAAGCTCTACAAGATCCAAGCTTAATAAGCCAATAAGTATGCTTAATTTGAGTCCCTTATTTCTGTAATTAAGAGGATGGGTCCAATCTTTTGTTTTGATGTTTTCTGTAGGGGAGAGGAATCATTTCAGATAGGGGTCTCCTTGTTGTTGCCTGTTATTAGGGGTAAGGGCAAGACTAAGTAAGAAGGACTGCTGTGGTTGAAGCTGTGAAGAAGAGAGACAAGTATTCTTACTCAGAAGAAGCCACTGTGGCTAACAATGGCAGGGAGCAGTGAGTTGAGTTGCAGGATGTCCTTTAGACTCAATGCCTCCTTTGGGGTTGACATGATGCCTCCTCTCCTCCTGTCCTTCTTCTGCACTTCTCCTGGCTGCCTATGGGGGATATATCTTCCTACCTCATTGCTACTAAACAAATCCTCAATAAAACTTACTTGAACCCTAATCTACAACATGGACCTCATTCTCTCTCTTTTCCATAATGTTAACTGGGTCTTCATAGATTGAATGCTGGTCAATGCCCATCCTCACAGCTATTCTCTATGACTCAGTGTTTCTATTATTCTTTTATTTTCTGCTCAATAATATTTTTCTTTTCTTTTTATATTTACTGAAGAAAATATTCCTTGTAAAGATACAATCATGGGTTACTACATCCTTGTTACACATGGCTCCTATAAGGTTGGGTGAGGGGAAGAAAAGGAAGCAGTATTTTGAATCTCAGGTAAATTCAAATATTTTACATTGCACCATAAAGCTGGTGTCACTCCATAGTGCTTTTTGAATATATAGTCTCTTCTTTAACCTTTTCTTACAAGCCTGCTGAATCTTAAAAAGAAAACAAAACAATAACAAAGAAAAAAGCAAGTTTCTGCCATTTATGTATGCAAAGGTATTTATTTGATGTTTCTACTGAGCCTTTTATTTTATTATATATTACCTAGCAGTTTTATATTTTCCTTTATCCATGTTAAATCCATTGCTGCTTTTAATAATTTTGACCACAATGAAGAATGAGTAATAAGGAAAGAATGATGAGACTCTTATGTCCAATCTGGTGGTATATAAGATTTGTTGCATAATTAAGAACTGAATTAAAAGACCATTCACAGAACATGACTGTAAGGGGGAATACTTCCAATTATTTTCAGAAAACATATTTGTTGAATGAGATAAATAGTTATTTTATTTCTAGTTATGGTGAATTTATACACAATAAATACAAAAAGAAAACCTCACTTTCAAAATCAAAACAAAGTAAACAAGGCATTTTTAAAAACTTGATTAACTAAATTTAGAGAGAAAATTTCCTCTTTTTGAGTCTAAGTTTCTCTGAAACAACATGAGGCAAGGGCTTGAATTGAAATAGCTAATATTTTAATGATGCCCCAGGGAACAGAGGTAAAGGTTTGGGAAGAGAAACGCAATCTACTATAAGTGTCATTGGTTAAGGAGCTGCTCTGTTGATTTCTTAGCTTACCAACCAAATGAAATGTAATCTGAGAGAGAAAAATCAGTTCCTGAATATACCTAAACAAAAGATCTCACCTGTAACCCAGGAAAATCCCACTTAACGAAGAAGGTAACCAACAAACTCTCTCAGGCCTTCCTGCTGAAATAGAATAGCTAAGCGTAATTGGAAAGGGATAACACATGTTCCAAGCAAAATCTTCTGAATCCATAAATTTAGAAATAAAATTGCCATGCAATTTCAGAATCATCAAATTTTATTTGTTGATTAGTTTACTTACATATTACTGATTTGTTTTTGTAAGTGTTTCAGAATGAAAATAATGCACAGAAACTATTTTAGATTTTGTTCTTAGGAAACAAAAACTCTAGTTGGTTTCTTGTCATCATCTAAAAATATTTCTTTTCTTATTTAAAATGTGCCTCTCTCATATGGAATGACCCTTCTAAAATAATGAATGGAGAAAATCGTTCAAAATGAATTTTCTTTTATACACTCCCAGTTTAAATTTCCTCTATTGCACTATCTAAAATTTTATTTTGAATATAGTAATAATTACCCTTTTTCCATTTATAATCCCAATTTGCTTTACATGAAATGTATTATTTGCGGCTTCAACCTTCCACAAGTATAAGAACACAAATATACATTTAAATAGCTAGGCATATGTATTTACGGCTTTTTTGTTGCTGTTGTTCAGACAAAACTGAAAAAATATGCTTTAAGAAGTAGTATTCAAAGATAGGTACTATTCAGTATAATTTTGCATATGTTAAATGTGCAAAGTTACAAAGTATGATTTTATTTTCTAGTGTTGAAGAATTATAATTCTTCACACTCTCACTCCCCAAATACACACAGATAATGTCCGGTCCCGGCCGGCAGGGACTGGACAATGCATTCAACTGGACCCATTTGCTCTTAAGTTCTCCACACACTTTATTTCTCTCTCTACCTCGGCTAACGGCCTCCAGGCGCTTCCCGCCTTCCCTCCCAGAGTCAAGGCCCTTAAGGCATTACATTTAGAGTCAAGGCTATTCACATTTATAGTCCTTGTTTCTACTGCCATACCAGAGTCACTGTTTCTGCAACCGAGACTCTTACTGCCTGCATCTTCTACTGCTGCTGATCTCTCTCCTGCTGTTGCTGCTGCTGCCTCTCTGACTCTCTCAGGCAGCAGGTGGTGGTCTCTCAGGAAGCTTTGCTCCTGGCTGCTGCTTGCTGTTTCCATGCTTCTTCTCTGGCTGCTTCAGGACAGGGCTGCTTCTTCTCTGGCTGCTTCCTTCTTGGGCCACCTTTCACTACCTGACTAGCTGCTACTCTATTTATCCATTACAATAGCCAATAGGGGTATAGTGAAACACGTTTATCCAATTGTAACAAATGAGTGACCAAATAGCTTAGTCCTGCGGTCAGGCATTACGTCACTAAGGAAAATACAAGCCAGCTGGGTCAGAGTTGTTAACCACCAATTCTTCTACAAGTCAGCTGGACCTCATGTTGGGGGATCCCCAACAAGATAACATATGGAATGTATGTATTTGTTGTAGCTTCATCAATTTGGGTACTTATATTGTTTCATAATCATGTATTGATAGTGTTATTTTAAATGTAGGTATTAAAAAGCATGGGTCTTAATTGCTTAAACTTCCTGTGGATTCCTAAAATATCTTAAATCTGCACAAGATGTTTTCTGTTACAGTAATATTGGGCAAGTAGGACAGAGGTGTTCAGCTGCCTACATTTTTACACAAATGTGGGGATGGAAGCCTGAGGCAATGTGAATAGCAGCTCTTCAAACTTCAAAGGATCTGTGAAGGATTCTTGCTCAGCTCTTGCCTTCCTGAATTGGCCTATGCTTGGGGAGCAATTAAAATTAAATAGCCTCTGAACAGCAAAAACTGAAAAGCTCTAGTTCTGAGGATGAACATACTCTATCACAGTAGCAGCAAAGGAGAAATGTTAAGACAGAGAAAAATAACTGCAGAGAGGAGAGACACGATATTTTGTATTCAGTGTGTGTATTTTCCAGACAACATTAATTAATCCTTTCAATATGTTAAGCTCTTGTTATAATTCTTAATTTCAGCAGACAGCATTGTAAAGAAATCTTTCACATTGTAAAGAAATTTTCCACAAAAGTGTGAGGTACTCAAGGTGCAATGAAATCTCACTTTTCTGAGATTACAGATGTAACTTACCTTGGATAATTAGTATGATTTTTAGCCCCCAAATCATTTTTCATATTATTTAAATTATGCAATTTTTCATTTTATTTGGCTATAGGTGAATTACAGGGAAAAAAATCAATATGACGTTTGGAATTAGATGATTACATTGGGATTTCCATCATTATGGCAATGAATGTCTTTATTTAATATTCTTTGGGCAATACCCCTCTCAAATTGTTTGCTTTTTTTCTACCTCTTACCTCTCTGAGAGAGAGGTTGCTGTTTACTAAAACTGATATTAAATGGTGTACGTTCAATGGGTTTGTGTTAAATGTTCAGTAAATTATACAGCACATAGCAGTAACTAAATCAACATATTTAAATGCATAAATTATATATTTCTATAGTGCCATCATGCACAGTTTTATTAAAAATTTTCAGTCTTCACCATACTTTTCTAAAATTGTGATATTATTCTTTTTATAAGTTATGAATGATAATTTGTAAATTACCTTACATATTTATTTATTTATTTGACACTGTTGCTCAGGGTCTATCTAGAGAGTAAGGGGCAGTGAAGGGGATCATCTCACAGAGATACTGATAATTTAAATATTATAACTAATTCAAAACATTTCTTATAATAGTTGCTTAATAAAATCCATCAGTATTCTAAAGGCTGTTTCCTCATTTATGCTCTCAAAAACAAGTAAGTAAAAAAAACATAGTAATATTTGAAATGCATTCTTTGGTTAATAAAGCTATTGATTTTGTAATAGAATTCATTTAAAATATATATATATTTTTGTTTATTTAATAACAATCTTTTTGAAACTCTTCCTATATATATTACCTGCCAAACATTCCCTATCTGTTATCACTGTGAAGTGTTTTGATAGTCCAACAATGATATTTCATTTGGAAACCCTCTTCCTCTCTTTCTGGCCTTTACTTCACTACTTGTCTCTATGTAATATGATATCAGTGAAAATTCCCAATGTTACTATGAGCATACCTAAAATTCAACTTGGAATCCAACTTCACAAATTTATTGGTAGTCACTGTAAGTGAAAAGTTCTTTAAAACTGTTTCATTTATTCTGTTTCCAAAATAATCTCTAGAGTTAAACAGAGAAAAGTGTTAAAACACACACACGAGCATGTGCAAACTCACACACACAAACACACACACATCTGTTGAGATTCTAAAGGGTAGATAGATGAAGACAAACATGAATAATGCAAAATCACCATCTCTCGAGCAAAATGAGCATTAAAAGATGTGAAGTCAGTTGCCCCTAAGGAACAATAAACTATAGGTTGCCTGAAATATTTAAATTAAATCATGTTCTAATATGCAATATATTCCCTAAGAGAACTACCTGAAGAAGAATGAGCTTTTTTAGTCCTCCAAGATACCATTTATTATGAACTTGAATTAAAAAGCATATTTATAAGACCCTATATTGGAATATGCTTACAGATGCATACAAGAGTAGATGCTTTATTTTAATATTGCTCTCATAACAAATTGCCACAAGTTCACGGGTTTCAAAAACCACAAATTTACTGCACCAGTTTGTAGGTCAGAAGTACAGTAGTAATCTTAATTCCATCTTCAAAGATTCTTTGCCATTCAAGTTAGAATACTCACCTATGTAACATCAGGAGATGAAAGCCATGGGGCCAGAATGCAACCTGTCATAAAGATTGAATTTTTATCTTAATTTACATATTCAAACCGTATTTTATGAAATTTAAATTCGATGATAGACAACTTGCTAAAAATTCACCATAACATTCTTATTAGATTTTGTGAGTAATCTATTAATCTCTTCTGATCAATTCTTGCTATATTATTTCATTTAAACTTCCCAATCTATTAAATAAGTATTATTATAGACAGTCCCTTTATAAATGAGATTGCTTCTACTTGAAATGATTAACTGACTTGTCCAATAACAGAACACTTAAGTATTTTTTTGAGATCGGCCTGAATTTGACCTGGAGCTCTCTGATATCAAAGCTGTGACTTTTAACTGCTGTGCTTTTTTATTAATCTGCCAACAAAGAAATAGACACATGCAGATTCTTTCATGTTAGTTGAGGTCTAAATAATAAAAATTGAATCCATTTTGGAATTAATATTTGAGTGGGTCAAAGATTTATTAATAATGTCACATGAAGCATAGTCCTGATTACAAATATACTTACATACACCTGATGATATTCTTTTGAGCTTTAATTTTAGAAAAAAATGGTTTATGGTTTATTATTTTTAAGATAGTGATATAAACACACCAAGAAGTTTTTGTAATTAAATATAATTTTTGAAGCTTTTGTAAAACTAGAAATAAGGCCTTAAACAACTCTTGGAAGAAATAATTGGAATTCTTGGAAGCAGTCTATTGGACTTATTTCTGTTGAAGTATAACTGTAAAATTCAAAAGAATCTTTTTGGTTTGCTACTTCTACAAATTCATTTTCTGATTTTTTATATATCTACTTTATTAGTTTCCATGTATCAGCACATTAAAACAGAAAATTTACTGGAGGAAAAAACACTAAGCTTATGGAATTTTGTGAAGTGCAGTTATATAAACTACAATCTAGTTATATAAACTAGATCACCAAAAACAAATTATTCTTTAATTTTATAACATTGCCTGTGTATTTTAAATAATATTCGTCCCTGATCCTGGAAGCTTGTTCATAAACTTCAGGAAAAAAAAGAGTTGTTTTTTTTTTTAAATAAATTTCCCCCATAATTTATCCTGCTATTTGTCTGCTTTGATTTTACTCACGTTTATCCTTGAAAGTGACTGGGCAAATATATTCTCAAGCTTGTCTACCTTTGCCCTACCCTTCAAATACGTAGCCCTCTTCTGCTGTCAGTTTTACCTCTGCATCCTTTTGAAATACATGGAGGACCTTACCCCTCACATATCTGTGAACACAGTCATTGTCTGTCATTCTAGTTACTCACAGCACAATGATATTGCTCAAGGGTGGTAACACTGCTGCTCCTTGGTTTTCATCTGCCTGGAAGTAAGCTGCTCACAGAGAAGAGTTATGCTGTATTCCATTTGCTTGTCTGTTTTGTCACATCTTTTTTCTCTGGCTATATATTTTGTGATTATGTTTTCATCATTTTCTGTTGATTATATTAGGGAGTCCTTGGCACAGTGACAGTTTCTGTTTGACATTAATTTTAACTGTGAATTTGAATTTGGGGGTAGGTAATGAAAATTTGCAGGAAGATACTATTCTTTGGTGGTACACAATTCTCTTATGAATCAAAATCCATCACATGATTTGAAATGGCACAAAGTTATACATTCTGTTCATTTACAGGTAGTTATTATGGTTTGGATATGAGGTGTCCTCCAGTGAACTGAGAACTATAACACAATCAGTGCACTAATCCATTTGATGAATGGATAATTTGCATGGAGTACTAGATGGTACCTGTAGGGAGGTGGGGCATGGTTGGAGGAACTGGGTCTGGAAGTCTTCCCCTGGGTATCACATATCTTGTCCCTGGATCCTCTCTCTCTCTCTCCCTGTCTCTGCTCCATGTCATAAGCGCTTTCCCCCACCAAAACCTTCTGCCATGATGTTTTGCCTCTTTTCAGGAACAGAGTGATAGAGTTGGCTGGACATGAACTGAAATTATGAGCCAAAATAAACTTTTTCTCTTCTAAATTGTGCTTTGTCAGGTACTTGTATCTGAGTGATGAAAAGCTGAATAACACAGGGGTTTACAATTCATATATACAGTTTTAAGTGAGTTAGTGTTGTATTTTATGAACATATTTCTCCTATCAATTTATGCACTACATAATTAACTTTGATTCAGCCTGTTCTAAGTATATCACAGACCATAATAAAATTGAGTCTGCTATAAAAGATGACAGAATGATGAATTTCCGTTCTATTCTATCAGTAATAATATTAAATACACCAAATACTCTAATTCTATTAAAACTTCCCAGGCACAGTTGCACACATCTATAGTTGAAGGATGGCAAGGTCAAAGCCAGGCTCAGCAACTTGTGAAATCCTAAGCAACTTAGTTATTCATACAGTGATTACACCTTAATGTGATTGTTGCCTATCTCAAGATAAAAATAAATAAATAAAAAGGCCTGGGGATGTTGCTCAGTGGCTAAGCACCCCTGTGTTCAATTCCTGGCCAAAACAAACAAACAAAAAAAAAGTCAAACTTATCCATTCAAGAGATTCTAGGGCCAAACAATTTTACTAAATTGGGGATTCACTGTAAGTAAAATAAAAATTATTTTAATGCTTTTCTCATGCAATACTATTTTTAAATATGACTATACATACTACTATTTTGCAGGAATTAAATATGAAAATATATTTGTGATTTATATAAATCTAAAAAGTACAATACTAAAAAATAATAAGAAAAGAGTAACAGAATGAAAAGTCTATTTCATGTGTCAGTAACCACCTATAATTCTTTTCTAGATATAATGTTCATGTCTGTCTTATTTATGTATTTCCTTACTATTTTTGTTTCCTTTCTTTATTCCCCCCTCTTTCTCAAATGATAGGCATATTAAACAGTAGGTTTTCATACAGAATGGTTACACCCTAATGTGATCTTTGCCTCAATGTTGGATTCCTTTTCTTAAGTGATTCATTTTACTGGACTTAGGGCTTAAAACTATTTCATTATTCTTTTCTGCTATTATGTATAAAGAGACTCTTGTGGTTGGAAAATAGGAGGTCTAAAATTTCTCTATTCCATTTCCTTTTTTTATAGCAAAATGGATAACTGTTGTCTGAGTCAATCTTTTCATATAATTAGTTGCTTTAAATCACTAAGGAAAAAGAAGGCACAATAGTAAATACTGACTCTTCAATCACTTTTGCAGAGATGGAGCATGGAAAAGCATAGGTTTTGACTTCCAGGACAACAGAGGCAATATATCTACCTCTTTCTCACCAAGGACAGCGATTTCTCTAGTGCCTGCTTCCCAACTAACTACCTCACTGACATTACTTTCTTAAGATTATTTTGTTTATAGAATGCCCCTTAAAATTGTCAAATTTTACATTGATCAGTGTGGCCTTAGCTACTGCAATAAAGAAACTGTCAATTGCAGTTCATTTCTTTCTAATTTGGTGAGCAGTTGACTTTCCTCTTTGAAATATTTTGGGAAATCTGACTCCCTTTGTATTATGGCTGCTCCATCACTGTCACCACATACAATTTTCAGAGAAAAGGAGGAGAAAGTAAAGTGAAAGCACACCCACACACCCACACACCCACAAGGGTCTTTGCCAGCAAAAGTTTTATTTCACATACTCATATCACCTAATGCACCTCTATGCAAGGAACTGAGAAACACAGACATTGACTGAGCAACTACTTCATTTTAATAATATTTCTGTATAGACGAAAAAGCAAAATATTGATAAATATGCAATTATTCTTATGACATAAATAACAAGGCAGAAGGGAAGAAAGTTTATGTTGATCCGGCAAGAATTAAGAGAATATATTACAAGTACTATTAAAATATACTTGGAATGTGAAAATTTTGTTTTTCTTCCACATAGATGAAAATATTTAATCAAGGGAAACAGCACCAATTTAAAAGCTGGTTCAGTGAGTTTCTAAAGCAATTTTCCATATACAAGTTGTGATTCTTTGGTATTGTTCCTTATTTTCTTATTACTATGAACAAAAGTTTAGGATGCTTCATCATAGTGTATGTGTATATAGAGAGGGGGAGGAAGGAAAAAGATCCCAGTAGATTTGTAACACTGTTATACTCAAAGTTGTAAAGCTACAACAGAACCATTAGTCATTAGAATCAACTTCTCACAGAAATCTCTCTATATTCCATTTTTTCTGTACCTCCCATCATATACTGTGAACTTTGACATATTTTCTGTACTCACAATGACTTCTCCCTTTGAATGATCTAATCTATAAGCATATATTGTTGCTTCTCAAATTCATATTTCTTTTTCCTAATCCAGATCATTGTGTCTAATATTTCATCATTATTATTATTACTGGTTATACATTAAAGAACATCACTTCTTCTTTCAGAATGGAAAGTATTCTAAAAGAAAGTAAAACTAACTGTATATTCTTCCTGATGTTTCTTCTATAAACATAGCAACATTAGTACTCTTACTTAGTGATATCTCAAAAAGTTCGCCCAGAATTACAATTAACTGGACATCATCCTTCCTTGCTCCATCGCAAACCGCTCCCCACACAAGAACATGCTTGTATCCTGAAGAAATTTGATTATTTTTCAAATTTGACAATTCCTTTTCCAAATTACCATTTTAGTTTAAATCTTTATTATCTTTCACAGGTTGTAGAAAAAGGTATGTGCTCATCTCCATGCACAATCTACCTCCACATCATTCTTCCCAATTCAGCCAGAGTGATCTCGAATATTGAATTGGATCATATATTTCCTTTTTTGCATAAAGTCCTTAAATTGATAAGCAAATTTATGTTAAAACTACCTCAGAACATGTTGAAATTATAAAAGAGCCACATCATTCCCTTGAAAATTTGTGAGTCAGAAAATTGTGCTGAACTTCTCTGGGTGGTTCTTTTGTTTGTCAGATATATGGTTAAGTCTGTGGTGGCTTCAGTGGAATGGGATGATCTAAAATGGTCCCACTCACACATCTGGTAATTAGTTCTGACCATTGAATGGATTTCTCTGCCAAATCACCTTCCAATTAAATGGAATCAGCTTCTATACATGGTCACCTCAGGGAAGCAAGAGAGTGAGAGAAAAGTATTCAGATTTTGTGAGATCTTAACTTGATGTTCACATTTGATCACAGGTCATATTCTACTGCTTAGAGCAAGCCACATTGTCACCCAGTTTCCAAGTAAAACAACTTTCGCCTTTTGATAAGATCCATTGCAAAGTCACATTGCAAAGATCCATACAAATAAAGATCAATATTCTTTCTGACCAGCTTCACAATAATTTACCTTAATTTGCCAAAAAGATAAAATAGAAAAGTATACTAAAGGCTCTCCACACTATGATCTTAAGTTTCATCTGCTACCAAATGTTATTTCATGTGTATTCCACACAATTGCTACTAGGAAGATTTACTAGCTCTCTAATCATTGTGGTTAGAATATGAGATGTCCTCCAAAAGCTCATGTGTGAGAAAATACAAGAATGTTCATAGGTGAAATAATTAGATTATAAGAGCCGTTATGTAATTGGTGAATTAATCCATTTGATGGATTAATAATTTGAAAGGACCATTGTACTGGGTGATGTCCATAAGAACATAGGGTGTGGCTGGAAGAAGTTGGTCACTAGGTATTTGCCTTTAGGGTTTATATGTTGTTCCTGGCCAGCTGAGAGGTCACTGATGCCCAGCTATGTTGAACTGAACAGCTCTCCTCTGCCACACCCTTTCACCATGATGTCCTGTCTCACCTCAGGCCCATAGTTATGGATTCTGTCAACAATGATCTGAAACCTCTGAAACCATGAACCAAAATAAACTTTTCTTTCTCTAACTTGTTCTTGTCAGATTTTATGGTCACAGTGAATCACAGCTTATGAAAACACCAATCAAATATACTACCTTACAACTTTGAGTTTCAACCTGAGAATCTTATTTCTGGGTTCTTCTACTTGCAGTATCACTTCTCCCATAAATTTAACTTGTTTGAATTTTATTACAGTTGACTTAGTAATTGCTTCCTATACAACTAAACCAATATCTGGTATTTGTAAATACAAGGACCAACAAGGACCATGTTTTGATTCTTTAACTGGTTGAAACCCCATCTCCCATGAATAAATTATTTATTTCTTCCATAAAATATTATTTAATCTGCCTCATTTCCACTGGTTTAAGCGCTTTTCACAGTCTCTTTAGCCTTTTTCACATTGAACTATTCTGTTTGTCTACCTCTTCCCCTAGATTGTAGAGAAAAATCATTTCTGTCTTACCACTGAGTTCATAGAATAAAATATCACACTAAGAGCATAAAGTACATTTAGTCGATATTTTTTTCAAATGTTTACTCATTCATAGCCTAATTGAAAAACCAGTGCTCAGATTCTGACCATTGCAGCTGCTGATTTGTTTGCTAACATACTCAGAGTTATAAAGTAGTACTGAGTAAGTTACCATGCCCTCAGCTTAAAGCATGTGAGCATCACACACATCCATCCTGCCACCACTCTTGGCTGAAGGTATTCTTCACACATTATATGGTCACTTTTTTCAATATGTCATCCAGTGTCTTAAATTCTGATTTCTGGCACTATCTTAGCGTTCCCTGAAGTTCATACATGAAACATTTACTCTAATTCTGCCTCCATTATTTTAATAAGAAATGTCAATGGGAATGTTATATTTTTAATTAAAAGTACTATCAGTCACTTTATAATATTATGACTTATCTTGTTATCACTATCTTTGTAAATTCTAAAGTTTTAGTTCTACAAACATTAACTTCATATGTACAGTTAGTCTTTCTAAAATAAAATACTTATAGGTTTACATTTGATAGTGTTGTCACAAATGTAAATGGTCACAATAGTTTTAAACATATATTTTCCATATAAATACTTATTAAAGTAGATAATTACTGTATTCAAAGAAGCAGCTTTCGGGCTGGAACAGTGGCTCAGCGGTTTTAGTGCTTGCCTGGCAAGCACAAGAACCCGGGTTCAAACCCCAGCACCACGTACACAACTGAGTGTTGGAGCAACTAAGGTCATGTGAAAAACTAAATAAAGTTTTTTCTCTCTTAAAAAAAAAAGGCAACTTTCATTTGTGTATTAGTTTGTTTTATACGGTAATAATTTCATTTAACAAGTTTCTTGATTTGATTCTTCCTGTCCTATTTCTTTAAAAAGATTTTGCCATCATGTGAACACCAAGTTGTTTGAAGAAAATACTACTCCTAATGTTGTTCGTAATATAAAATAAGTGGAAATGGGCTGGAGTGGTGGCTCAGTGGTTCTGGTGCTTACCTGGCATGCATAAGGACTTGGGTTTGAACCCCAGCACCACAAACACAACCAGGTGGTGGAGCAACAAAAATCACATGAAAAATTAAATAAAATTGAATTTCCTTTCTTGCTCTCTCTCTCATTATCACTCTGTCTCTTTAATAAAAAAGTATAAAAAATAAAAATAAATGAAAACATTCTAAATACTAGCTAGTAGAAAACTGAAAAAGAATCATGGTATGTGAATATCATGAACTGTAATGTAGTTATTTTAAGTTATGTTATTTTATTGGCAATGTAGAATATTTAGGAACTGTGGAAAAATAAAAAAAGAGCAGAATTATACATTCAATGTGATCTCAGGTTAAAAGGTTTTACAGCACAAAATTTTAGATAAATTCATGATAAAAGTAAAAAAAAAGATAAATCAAACTCATACTTCTCCACTCTAGAAAGGAAAACAGGGTAATTTAATATATATAAAGAGTAAATGTTTTGCTTAACCCTATATTTTAGATGCTATAATAAATATATCTACAGTAATGATACCTAATTTTATTGATGTCTTACTCTATGAGAAGCTTTTCCAAATTTTTAAAATTTATTAAGTTATTTAATTTTCATAAAATTACTATAAAACATTCATTAGCATTTCTATATACTAAATGAAGGTACAGAGGCATGGAGAGGTTGAGTAACTTGACAATGTGCAAAAAATTACTCTTTCAAATAGTATATGAACTCATAATGTGTGAGTCTGTGTTGTTTAGTCACTACAATTCATATAGTACTTGCATAATTGCTTAGCATTTGAATACATGAAAATAATATATTGCATATATATTAACATTTTGGGCAATGTTATCACATATATGGTGGTTACAAACATTTAAATATTGTTGAACTCACACTACTATTTATCATGCTTTTTTAAAAACATAGCTTTGTGTTATCTTTAATAATGATAGTTAATTAATAACATTATATTTACTATGATTTTTTTGTTCCCTTTAGCCAATCTACCACACATGCAAATATTTTTAAAATTAAACATGTTGCATCTTTCTGGTTTCACAGCATTTTTCCACGAGAATAATAATGTCTGAAACAAGCTACCACAGGAATGTTCATTGCTTTTTGAATCACCTACTTCAGACACTAGTTTTGTCATATTCCAGATTTGTTTTTATAACAAAATCTATACAGATTTTTCTAGGATTTTGTAATTTCTTCCAGTTTCCCTCAGTCTCATGTGTGAGGTTTTGTTCTTCCTGTTGTAGTCTCTCTACTCCATCCAGGCACACTAAACTGATTTTTGCCTGCATATCACTTGCTCATTTCCACCTATAACTAATTTCACAAACAGATGGCATTTGTGAGACACTGCCAGACATCATTGTGCATGAGATATTTCCCACTTGATATTCTTTTGTCTCTTTCTTTAGAATTTAAATTCCCTTCAATTTATTTAAGACTTTTCTTTTAGCCAGACGTAACCCTTCAAACTCTCTCTGGCTGCCTCAAGCACTCATGAGTGCCATTTTCACTTCGTATATGTGCACATTTGCACTCTGTCTTGTTAGCATGTAGAGAAAGCACTGGAGCCTGTGTTCTTTATTTACAATTAATCCATATGTTTGTCAAAATCATACGACTTTGTCTTATGTGTTCCACCCATGACTCCTGCCTCTGGTTTCCTTTAGTGAATGCTCAATGAATGGAAGTTTAGTATGTCTGTAAGCAAGATTAAAAAGGAGTAAATGAGAGAAAAAAAAGAAAAATGTATAATTACTGATGAAGAAATATAGAGTCAGAATTCAAGATGGAGAAAAAGATAGAAATTCAAAACAGAAAAGATGATTAAGCAAAAGGGAGTGGATGGACGAACATCCATAGGCTTAGCTAAGAAGGATTAAACATATACTGGGAAAGAATTCTATGTTGTGAGATTATTAGTTACATTATTTTTAGAGATTTGCTTCTTATTTATCTAGATAGCAAGTTAGTTTAATTTTGTAAGTGGACTCTTATTTCTAAAGAAACATAGGGAGGGTAGAATCTTATATACACATTTATTTTCTATTTTCAAAGAAATCTATACACTTTTTAAATGTACTTGAATGCACTTCTGAGCTTATCAAATTTACGTGGTGCCAAAGTCAAGCAAAGATATATCATAATTTAATTTAGAAGCTAATTTAATAACTCAGCATGTCATCCTTAGTCTTAGGGATTCACAGCATTATCAAAACCCCATAGGACATTTTATAATCAAGTAAACAAAATTTAGGAATTATTTAAAACATCTAAGAGGACTGGAAAAATCTGTAATCTGTAGAGCATTTCATCTTTGTTACAGTTGTTTAAATAAACTTCGTAATTTTATATTTTATTAATAATGGAGCAGATATAAAGTAGCTACATTTTTTAAAAAGCACTAAAATTTACATTGATTTACTGATAATCACTATATAAATTGAAAGATTAGTTTACAGAGGAACTAACCACAGAATATTGCTAGTTGCCTAAAATAAAATGTGAATATATAAATTAATTTTATTTTGTATACCTATTCATTATAAGATGTCATAGGGAAAGAATCAAATGATTACTTAAGATTACAACATACATAAGCCATAAATAACATCAAAATTATTGTAATGAGAACTAACAACCATCTCTCTAATCTTATCTTTTTCATCTTTTTCCTGGCAGTGGAAGCACAGACATGGAAATCACTATCATTACCATTGGCATCCCATAATATTATCAATTCAATTCATATTATTTATTTTTCTTACTGTTATTTTGATCAGACTAAGACTATCAAAACAGATTATACAAAAATCCAAGCCATGATATACATCACATATTAGCTGAGTTCCATTCTTTTTATATCCAATTGTTCAAGACCATATTTACAAAAAAGGATTAGCATTCTACTTCTTGCAAATTCATCCAGAAAATGGTATTAGTATCATTTATGGCACAGTGCAAACTTTATAGTTACACATATGCACACAAAACATATGTATAAAATACATTGAATAATAGAGTAAGGAACAACATATTTATATATGTATATATTTACATATTCATATGTATACATATATAAATATATTGAGTAACAAAGTCAGGTTAAAGTGACTTGAAATGATGAAGAATACACATTTGCTATGATATCATGCACCAATAATATTCAAATATATTTGGACTTATTTACTTATCATCATACTATTTTTCTAAAAATTAGCAGAACAGAAGACATAAAGTAACATTGCCAAGATCATTGTTGTCTTTGAGTACTCCTTCCCAATTATACTTTTGGACAATAATAAAGTGGATTTGTGATTTTATCGGCATTATAATTATTATTATAATTATTATTGCAGTGCTAGGATCAAACGTGGGACTTCGTGCATCCTAGGTAATGTTCTAACACTGAGATATATCTCCAGCCCATTCATTATTATTTTCAATTGACATGTGATAATTGTACACACTTATGGATACGATGTGTTATTCTGACACATACATATACACATAATTATCAAATTATGATAATTAGCAAAATCATCATCTCAATATCTATTATTTTCATGGTTATAGCATTAAAAATCTCTCTTCTACTTATTTGAAATTTATTATTTTTATCTATAATTACCCTACTGTGCAATACAACACCAGAAATTTTTCCAACTATTTGCTTATAGTTTTGTATCCATTTAGTCATTGCTTCCCATACTCTATTTCCCTTTCCCTTCCTTCCTCACTGGTGACCACTAATCTACTCTGTACTTCTAGAAGGTAAACTTTAAATTTTAAAGTCGATATATAAGTGAGATTATGATATTCATCTTTCTGTTACTGGCTTATTTCACTTAGTGTAATGGCCTCCAGCTCCATCCATGTTCTTGCAAATGACGGGATTTTATCCTTTTTATGGCTGAATGGTATTTCATTTTGCATATGTATTGCACTGTCTTTACCCTTTCAACATTGCTGGGTATTTACACTGATTCTGTGTCTTGGCTATTGTGAATAGTGTTGCAGTAAACATTGGAATGTTGGTGTATCGTCAAACGTAAACGTTTTATTTTCTTGGATTGTATATCCAGTGGAGAGATAGCTATGTCATACTGCAACTGAATTCATTTTTTCAGGAACAGCCATACTATTTTCCATAATGACTATAAACATACATTCCCACCAACGGTCTTTTCTCCATAGCTTTTCTGACATCTGCTATTTCATGTCTTACTGATAATAACCACTCTAACCTAGATGATAGTCATTTTGATTTTGATCTGTATTTCCTATATGCTGAGCATCTTTTCATATATTTGTTGACTATCTGTATATATTCATTTGAGAAATACCATTTCAAACCTTTTGGATATATAGGTAAATATACATATGTCTATGGTGCTGTTGATTGTTTGAGTTCCAATGGATTTTGATATTAACCTTATGTAAGATGCATAGTTTTCATACAGCTTCTGTACCTCACAGGTTTCTTTTTACCATTTTTTTGGTACAGAAGCCTTCTAGTTTGATTCTATCCCATTTGTCTGTTTTTGTTTTTGTTTTTGTTGTTGGATTTCTGAGCTTGTATCCAAAAAATCTCTGTCCAGATCAATATCATAAAGCATTTGTGCTATGACTTATCCTAGAAGTCTTATGATTTCCAATCTTATATTCAAGTCTTTTATCCATTTTGAGTTAAAAATTTTAAGAGAAGAGAGAGTGAGACAGAGAGAGAGAAAAAGAGAGAGAGAATCAATTTTATTTTATTTTTTTCATCTGGTCTCTGTTTCTCCAACACTTATTTGAGTATGTGCTGCTGGGGTTCTAACCTGGGTGCTTGTGATTGCCAGGCAAGTACTCCAACTGCTGAGCCACTGCTCCAACCCCTTGAGTTGATTTTTGTAACTGTGAGGAATAAGAGTTAATTTTCCTTCTCCATGTGGATATCATTTCCCCAGTACTATTTACTGGAGAGACCGGAGTTTCCACAATGTGCCTTTGTAAAATGATTTTATGAGATTTTTGCGTCCCTACACAAAACACATATGAAAAGTCCCTGAGACAAAAATCAGTAATTAATCTTAAACTGTCATGGTCTCTAAGTTCTCATGTTCTGAGTAAAAGTTAAATTCCTTTGAATCTTTCAGACTAAATTAGGTATCATGTGCAGTATCAGTTTGATTTCTGGTATGATACATGTTTCTCAGGTATGGAATTATTTTTCCTATTCCTCTGGAAGATCATATGCATTCTAATATCCCACTTATCGGTCTATATATTGTGGACATAAGTCCAATGTTGAGTGACAGATTAATTTTTCTTTTTTCCTTATATTACATTTCATTATGTGTCTTCATAATAAATGATGGGTCGTTTGGTCCCTTATAGGACACTTAGCAATTTTAGAGGCAGTTCTGAATATCATAAAGTGGAAAGCAAGAACATAGGTAAATACTCTACAATGAATTCAGATCCTCTATCACAAAATATATTTACTACCGTATGTCAGCAGTGACATGACTGGGAAGCTGTTTTCTGTAAATAAAATATGAAATTATTTAATTGCTTACAGATGATAGGCAGGATTGGGTAAAACATTTATCTGATAATGATGCAAGAGCATGTGTTCAACAGGAATTCTTTCCTTGAATTAGACAATATCGACACTGCTTGATTTCCTCAACTCCCTGAATCTGTTCTGCTGCAGATATGACATTTCAAAAGGAAGGTTAAAATGTAAGGATGATGAAAATATATTGGAAATGGAGAATACATTGGAAAATCCTCTAATTCTAGAATGACAAAACAGTTCTGATTGCTCTGATGAGTGATTAATTGAAAATGATTTGATTTGAAAAATAAGATAATTTATTGATATGAATATGGTAATATGAATAATTTCATATTCACAGCAATAATTTGAGTGCTGTGGCTTTCATGATGAAAGTTTCCCATTAAAATGTGAATCTAAAATTTTAAATGACTTATAATGTAATAGAAACTCATGACTACATGACACAGATAAGCTATTCTAAAGGGTCTTTTCAGGGATTCCAAATAAAATTAGACTCAGCAGGATGAAAGCTACAGATCTGATTAGAAATATAAATAGCCCAAACCACGCTCCTTTAATTTTAAATAGTTGTATAGTATTACACATCCATGAAGCACTTCTATTTGATATATAAAAGAAGTCATGATACATAAAAGAAATTCCAATATTAGTAGTTTTTGGTTACTCAAAAACAAGATTAAACAGTCATTTCTTTCCTTTGTCATGCTTTATTTTAAAGGAAGAAACATTAAACTGATATACAACATTTTATTTGAAACATATACTACTGCAATTTAAATGCTAAGATGAGGTTATATTAATGTCAGAGAATGTGTCACTTGTTATTTTATCCCTAGTACTTAGAACAGTGCCTGGCACATACCTGGCACATAAAATTAACTCAAATGAATAATGACAATTACACCTGTTCTGTAGGAGAATTGCAAAGACTGCTCTATAACTGATTATCTCTTTCATTCTTAGAGATTTATAAATTTATAACACACTTAGTGTGTGTTGAGAATTTTCTAAATGTGTTTAGATATAGGTGCTTAAATTTTGTGATTTTTTAAAAAAATTCATCCACTATAACCTTAGCAGTGATTGATACTGTTTGTGCTTTGGCCCTTGGTCTAGTATAGGCCAAACATGGCAGATGATCACCTCTCAAGTATACTTAGTTCCTGTTTTTCTTGCTAGACACATGAAGTTATCCCAAGCTATGAGAAACAGATTCCCAACTGTGATATAATTATGTTTTAGAGTAAAACGGACATTGGCGATCATCTTTTATGGTTGTAGAGTATTGAATATATTTCTAATACTCAAGATTATTAATATGGATAGAATGATTCTAATATCATAATGAGGCTCATGCATATTGCAATGTCAGCCTTTCAAGTGTTATTTCAACTATAACACTTCACCAATTAGTCTTAGAACTAATGTCAAAATCAGAAGTTAAAATTGCTCTAGGACCTTGTGAAAACTGAATGGGTCAGACTAGTGCTTTAAATAAATAGGAGAAAATATTATTACTGATGTCTTAACTTTTATTCTAGATGTGCCAATATTTGCATATATATTTACGATGGAAAAATGAATGAAATGGAGAAATAAAATGGAGACTTGGAAGATTTATAATTTTTCTTTCTATTATCTCCTGAAATTTGAAGAGAGAAAAGAGAGAAAGAAAATGCATTGTCACCCTACTTTTTACCTTCCTCTCTAGATTTGGGAAGGATCTTACTTTAGAATTTAAGGAATATCATTGTATTCTCTTTCCAGATTCAGAAACACCACTGAAGTTTGTTCCTAATATTTTCCCTGGAGAGGAAAAATAGTTAGCTGAGGATTAATTAAAGAACAATAAAGAGAATGCTACATCTATGAAATGACACACAATAAATATTTGTAACTCACAGGAGTTCAATGGAAAGACTAGAAATTAATTTGTTGCTTTAAAAGAGAGCTGGCTCATAATATTAAAGCATCAGAATTGAGATGGAAAATTTTTGCTACCATCCAGGATTGATAAAAGGTGACAACATTAGAAATATTCCACTATTGCTACAACTGGAACTCTATAAAAGTTTTCTGCAGCCAGAGATACTAGATGAGTTGAAGGAGTTAAGTTTAATTGCCTTGGATGCTCTCTTTTAGAGTCTGTGCTCCTGTGAGCATTTCATTGCCTATTTAGAGCAAAAGGAGATGATAGGAAGAGAAATTTTCTTTGTAACACTTAAGAGATTACTCCAATTAAGAACAATTATTTCCTACACGATAATTGTCTATACCTTTCAAACACTCTTGGAAATATTTTGACTCTTTGAAACCATGGGCTAAACTCTATCAATATGAATTCATATATAAATATAATATTGGCTAAAATGTATGGAGGCATCAACAAAAGAGTACTTTTTGGTGCTAAAGGTTAGAACTTGGATGTGTAAATGGAAGTATATTCAATGATTTCAATAGGAAAGAATATTTAATACAAACTGAAAAATTGAAGGTGTGCTGAATTATGAAAGTCAACCCCAGCAATTGATATCTGCATGAAACAATTTATAAAAAGCTTTGTGGACATACAATGAAACAAGAGAAGAGAGATGAAGGTGGAGAAACCTTTGTGAACTGGACTGGACTTTGATCCAGTAAGAAGGCAGCTCAAGTGTTCCCAGATATGACACCCAGGCAAAATAAAACAACCCTTATTAAAGTTGTCAGGTGGCTTAAAGGAGTACAGTTTTTATATACCTGGGGAAAATGCCAATGTGGAATTTCTTTTATCAGTGTCCCATGCAGCAAAAGAGTGGTATGAACTTCAACTGGGGTGGGATATAAAGTTGAACTCAGTAAGTAAAATCTGAACCCCTGATCAATGTATGTATTTCTGTCAAGTTGAAAAAAAGTAAAGTGAGCATGCACTTTAAATGCTTTATACTTCTTATTATAGAAGAGGTTTGTTTTCTAACCTAAGTGTATTAAGTAATGTTGTCAATGAAAGATATTGAACTTAATGTAATAAAGAAAAAGCCTTACTCCCATTGCATGAGTCCCTACTTTCCTTCCTCCTCCTCCTTATTATTAGTAATATTATTATTAATGCTAGAGATTGGAGCCAGAATCCTGTATATACTAAGCACATACTCTACCATGGAGCTACACCCCATGGGTGACCCTACTTTTAGAGTGAAACTCTGACACTCCCAGTGTTTGATAGCAGAAAACTACTAGCGCTGGGAAAACAGTAATCAGAATTCAGTTTCCTATGGTTCATGCACTGTGTTAAGTGCATTATATCAACTATTTTATTTAATCAGAAAAAGAGTTGTGCTTGATATATCAGGGAAATGATGCTTAAAGCAATGAAGTATTAGACTAAAATACCAAATATTTTTACTCACTGGACGTTAAAAACAAGGCACATCTGAGAAGATTGCCCATGGTTTACAGTAACAAACAATCAGATCTATAGATTTATGGGGCATTGTTCTGTGGAAAATGTCATCATACTAGATTATAAAATGAAGCTTCTTCATAGCTAAAGCAACTTCTTTCTGTATAATTAGTGTTTTAAGTACAGAAATTGCCAGCCTGGGCCAGAGAGTGTCCTGTGGTCTCAAGAAAGGACCAAGGGAGCTACATTTGTGGTTTTGGTCTCTCTCTGCTATACCAGTCTTAATTGTATCCTTGATATTGTCAATTGGTCTTGCTGAAGAAATTTTCTGAATTTCTGAAAAACTTATCTTTGGTGTTAACTCATATACAATTTGTGTTCAAAATTTTTCTCATATGACAATGTAATGCTGTGGTGCTTTCAGAGAAAAACTAAATGGTGCAAAAGGCAAATGGCACACCTGAGCTCTAGGGTTGCATCAGGATGCTTTTACTGGGAAAAAGAGATTGTGATGCTAATCAGATGACTTCACCAGTGCTGAGGCTGGGACAGTACCCGATGACTAGAATTACACCTGCCCCTCAGTGAGCACCAAAAAAATGAAGATGGATGTAGGACACATGGCAAATAATTGGTATTATTTTTCTTCTGACTTCACATGAGAAGCTGAGGTTAGGTCCCCATTGCTTAATGTCAGCATAAGAAGCTATGAGCTGGCAACTTTAGGTGTCAGAGAATAAGATGGGTTGATTAAATCTGCTTCACTTTGAAAATATCTTGTGTAGATCCTATTACTGGGAGTTGTTAATGCTTTAAAAACGAAGTTACTGATAACTATCACTTATTTTAAGCTACAAGGGAGTTTCTTGAGACAATGTCAAAGAGTTTTTGATTTGTTCCCAGTTTTGTTGTTTAAACCATTTCAGATAGTTATTGAAAATTTAAACAGAATGGTGTTTTATGTTGATGATTAATCTTTATTTTATGTAAATATAATAGTTTTTCATTCTTATTGTGAATCTATATCTTGCTCTCTTCCTCAATCAATTTCCTTTTTCAGGATATTGATGAATTTATCATAATTCATAGTTTTACACACTTACTTTAAAATGATTTTTTACCACATCTTTATAAATTATTTTTTTAAAAATCTTTAAAAACATCGAAATATTTTATAAGGCCTTCACCAAGTTTAATTAAAGCTTTCATATTTGGTGTACTCAATGCTTTTTAAGTACAGTGATGCAAAGATCTATATTTGTGGACTGGCAGTATTCTCTTTTAGGACAATACCATGGTAATGCAGATTCTGGAGAGTATAATCTATAAATATGTCACCTTAAAGATGAGATTATAATTTGACAGAGAATCTGCAAGGTGGAAGTGTTAATTTCTAGAGAGATGTATTAAGAAAGTATTAGTTAAACTATACACAGATTGTACTTTCTTGAGAACCAGAAGCATTGTGTTTATCTAGTGATAAACAGCAAACATTTTTCTTCTAGAGCACCAATTGACCTCCATAATAATACCCTGTGGCACTGATGTATAAGTGGAGCTGCTGTCACGTAGATTTTTATTTGTTTGTTTGACTGCCTAAGCAGAATTATGCATTTTTAGAATAACAATATAGTTAGTTTTCTTTCCATTGATTGATTGATTAATCTTTTTTTGCACTGATTAATCTTTTTTCTTTTTTTTTTAAGTTACATCTCAATAAGCTGAATGACATAATTTTATCAATTAATATATGCTTTTAAAAATAAAGCTAAAAAGTTTTTGTACTGCCAAGGAAACAATCAAGAATCAAGAGGTTTCTTACGGAAATGGAGAGAATCATGGGCTATCATTCCTCTGACAAGGGTCTCATATCCAGAATCTACAAAATCCTCAAAAACCTCAATTACGAAAACACTAACAGCCCAACTAATAAATGGGCCAAAGAGCTAAATAGAAACTTCTCACCAGACGACATAGATCAAGCCAATGAATACATGAGAAAGTGCTCTAAATCTCTAATAATCAGAGAAATGCAAATGAAAACCACATTAAGATATCACCTTACATCAGTCAGAATGGCAAAAAGGAAGAAAATAAACAATAATAGATGCTGGAGGGGCTGTGGAGAGATAGGCACACTAACACACTGTTGGTGGAGCTGCAGACTGGTACAGCCCCTCTGGAAAGCAGTGTGGAGTATCCTCAAAAAACTAGGGATGAGCCCACCATATGACCCTGCTATTCCACTCCTGGGAATCTTTCCAGGGGATTTAGAATCAGCACATTATAGTAACACAGCAATATCTATGTTCATAGCAGCACAATTTACTATTGCTAGACTATGGAAACAACCCAGATGGCCCTCACTGGATGAATGGATCCAAGATCTGGTACATTTTTACCATGGAATTTTACACAGCAATTAGAAACAATGATATTGCAGCCTTTAAATGGATGGCTATGGAAGAAATTATGCTGAGTAAAATCAGCTTAACCCAGAGAACTAATGGTCAATTGTCTCCACTCATCTGTGGAGGTTGGGACTAGACCCTGGCCAGTGAGAAAGTTTGTCTAATATCATGTGTTAAATCCAGATAAGATGTAATGCTATACAACATAATCCTTTTTTAGAGATATTGTGGGAAGGGGAAGGGAGGGATAAGGGTGGGTAATTGGGGAGGGCACTCCTGGGGGTAATTATAATATCCAGAATCTATACACATTTTATATTATTTTGTTAAAAACTTGTATGGTTGTTCAAAAATAAAAAAAAATTTAAAAAATTCACCTTCTATTCTGTTTCTTTTCCATTAGATAAAAATTCAATAATTTTTCAACCATATTAAACTGTTGTTTATTTATGTTAAATGTAGTTCCAAATGTTCAGATAATTACCTGAGTTGTCCAATGAGGAACAGAAAAACCGAAGCACAATTGTGCTGTTTCATTAGATTCTAAACCAGATAATGAGAGGTAAAATAATTTGAAGCAAACACTAAGAATTTACCTTAACAAAACCATCAAAGCCTACTTAAGGCAAATGAATTGCAAAGGGAAAAAAACTATATCTGTAGAATTTGCGATCTCTGAATAGGGCTATAATTATAAGCCTGCTTATTAAACAAATGTTCATTCTCATTGCATATTATTTAACAGTAGGGTAAGTTGTAATTTTGTATTTAGTTTTTATTATTTTTTAATTATTTAAAGTCAAATAGATAATATGCTAATTGTAAATTCATATTTTCACATTTTCAATATACATCTATGGGAATTATTAAAATAGAATTTGTCTTGATAATACTAAAAATTGATAATAATATAACAGCATTTGCCAAGCTTTGTTGAAATGTTTTACAAGTATTTATTTCCTTATTTCAACAACCCTTGGAGGTAAACAGCATATAACCAAATTTTAAACATAAAGAAACAGATTATCAAGATCATTCATTAATATTGAAGAACACATTAAGAAATTAGCAGTGACAAGATTCAAACCCAAGATTATAAATCTAGAACTTTGCTCTCAACCAGTGAGCAAGACACAGGTGTTAAAAGATGGCTCCAAAATGACATAACAAGATGATATAAAAACAGTCCTCGGGGACATCAAAAGAAAAAAATAAGACAAAAAAGAAAGAAAAGAAACAATCTGTCAGCTCAGGTAGGGATCATTTTCAGAGAGGTCTTAAAAGTAGGATGAGTTTATAGGATTTTGCCGGGGCAAGAAATAAGCAAGGAGAATCTAGATAAGATTAGCAGGATACATGTAAATTCAACATTACGGGGGAAAACTAGACCTGCCTAGTAAAGACAGGGATCTATATGGGAAGAGTGGTGAGGCTGGCACTGAAGGGGTTTATGTGGGAAAATGCTAGGAACTCAGCCACTTGTATCAGGAATTCTTCTTTGTCTAGATCATGTCCTTTTCAAACTCTACACGTTAAGTTTGATGACAGCAGTGAATGTTGCTGTATCATTTACTGATTTTTCAGCATCTATTCCAATGCCTCTGCTCTTCAACAAATACAAATTAAATGATGAATAAATGAGTAATTGAATGACATAGGTGTGTCTTGATGGATGAGCTGTCATTCTGCAAGGCCAAAAAGGTTCTTGGAGTGTTTATATAGCAGAGCGAAAGGTGACAGCTTTTTGTTTGTTTTCTAGATACACAACGCTGGGATCAGCTTTGAAGGAGGCTTTGGAGATAGCCTCTCAGAGAGATAAATGATAATTTATACATAAAAGTCTATTTTGGTAAAACATTTCTGCCACTGATTTATTATGTAATTCTGATAAAATCATGAAAACTCTCTATTTCCTCTTCTGTTAAAGTCTGGGATGTGATCTTCAACAATCACCTTATCCAGTAAGTATGTAGCCTGTATTAGGGCCTGGGAACATGGGACTTCCATTGTTGAAATGTGTATAAGGTCAAACTTCCATGGTAGGGATCCCGTAGCTGGAGCTTAGGAAGTGTGGGAAGTTGAAACAGGGTCAATTTATTATAAACACAGTAAAAGGAACTTCAGAGCATTTATACCTGGCTTATTCCCAGTACCTAAATAAAAATCTTGAGATAAGCAGAGAAGACAAGTTTTGTCCTTTGGCTGACATTTAGAAATGAATTTTCTGAAGGGAGTTATCACTAATTAAATATCTTCAAAATTAGAATTTGTAGCCTGGACTATAACCTCCTTAATCCAGCAGTTTACTGATACAGTACATTTCATCTCTAGTTTGTCCACCTGGCAAATTTACCCCACCCCAACTCATAATCCTTTTAGTAGCTAGGATTAGCTATTAAGTAATTATGGAAAATATGGCAATAGAGAACTTAACAATGACAAAATTCAAAATGATTTCAAGTATATAAATTATGAAATCATCATATTTAAGATTAAAAATATGAATTATTTTCCAACGAGAAAGCCTTCCTTATTAAAATAATTTAAAAGTAAATTCTTCCCTTCTAATTATGTTAGAAGAAAGAAACTAATGAGTAAAATTGCTAATAATATTGATTCCACAATATGACTTTGTGGCTTATAAACTACATGTTGGCCTATGTCTACACAGCCTTGTAAGTGAGCAGTTTCTGTATGTGTTTTCTCATCATATAAGCTTTTAATTAAAGGGAACAATAATTTTTAAGTCATTTGACCCAAATTGAAAAGTCACAACAAAATGTAGAGCTAAACCACAAATTTACAATATATTTCAAAAAAAACTAAAATATCATTTTCTGTCTGTTAACTCTGAATTCCACTTCTTATCAATGTATATTGAAATATTGGTATTCTCCAAGAGTTTTGATACGTTAAATTTAGCATATGAAACCTTTGGCACAGCTCATAGAACCAGCAGTTGGAGTTCTGGCTTGATACATCTCAGCAGCTGCTTTCAGAAATATTGAAGCCAGAGTCTTTTCTCCTACTCTGCTTTTCTTGGGAATTGTTGATGTTATCTTTTCTGTAAAAGCTGCTATGCCTCTTTCCATAAATAATGTATTTATGGTGAAGCTTCAACTTAACTTCCTGTTTTGAATCTTCTCCCTTCTCAGTGACACCTAGTGGTGTTTCATTTACTTCCATTCTCTCTTCTAGAAAGGCAACATTTTTATTTTGCAGATAAAACTCTAGATATCATGATTCCTTCTTAGAATCCATTTATTTCTCATTAGTGGTTTTAGCATACCATAATTTTCTCATAAGAAGTAAACAAACTATTATTTGCCCTTAGTTTGCCTTTTATATGCTTGAACCACTAAAGGATGAGTTCATATGTTCTTGGGAATCTTTTATCATGTTTTGAGAATGGTGGACTTAAGGACATGCACAAATAAATGAGAAACATTGTGATGTCACTGATGAACTCCTATAAGAATTCAGAGGACAAAGGAATAATCTGGACCTGGGACAGACAAGGACGGAATGGCAGAAGTAGTATATTAGATTAGCTTTGAAGAAAATTATATTTCTACTAATAATTTGGAACATAGAAAGGTGGTTAATAAGCCAAAGACTGAAAAATTATTATTATATTGGTTCCCAGTAGATGAGGGATCTTGAAAGCGTGATATGATGCATTAAATACACAATAAATATTTGCTGATTAAATAAATCTACTATTTATTCTAAGGCTCTTTTTGATGGAGTAGAAAATAAAATTTTCATACAGAAAACAGTGGTTCAGATAGAACTCTTGCTATGGATTGATGTAAATGAAGATAAAGAAATTCATCTTTTACACAAAAGATTATAAAGAACAACATATAATGAATAGAACACATTATCTACAGAAATTTTTCTTCAGGAATGACTTATAATACATAGTGAAATTTTAGTGATCATTTATTATTTGCAGGATATTGTACCAAGATCTTCATGTGCATTTTCTCAATATTTCTAGTGTTCATAACAAATGTGTATGATATCATCAGACACCCTACTTTACAAATGAAAAGCGCAAGTGGAATGGGGCACAGCACACAAGCAGACACATTTGATCCACGGTAGAAATATATTCAAAACTTCACTTTCAACCACAGGAATAATACATTTTCAAGAAAATAGTTCCTGGGATAAAACCAAAACAACTCCGTTCTTTTCAGTTTTATTTCTACTCACCAAGCAAGAAGCAATGAAGACTGTGTTTAGCAGAGAACAAACAATGGAGATCAGCAGATAAGAAATTAACAGCTCTTACCAAGACCAGTACAGAAGAGATTTGGTCCTAGAAAATCTGTGCCTAGGCTTGTGAATGAAAATATCCCTACACAGTGACAAGTATCATCCATGTAATATGTATGACAAAGAAATCATTTGAAATAGCCTACTCTTAATTTATATTTTCTTACCAGTAGACCTTTTGTCACTTTTGCAAACTTTAATGCTGTGAGTTATATTTTCAGACCATTTATTACACTTATATTTAGGTAATAATTGCAGTTGTCTTTCTAACTACATATATTTTGGCATCAAGAATGTACTTTTTTTTTAAGAGGGGGGCAATGAGAGAGAGAGAAGAAAATCAATTTTATTTAGTTTTCAATGTGGGTTTTGTTGCTCAACACTTCATTTTGTATGTGGTGCTGGGGTTCAAACCCAGTCCTTGCCCATGCCAGACAAGTGTGGTAACTGCTGAGCTACCCAGGAGTGGGTGAAAGGTAGTCAAATTCATATATTAAACCCAGCAAAGATGAAGCAACACATAATTTAGGGTAGCCATAGATATGGGGCAGGGATGGAGAAGGGGAGAGGGAGGTTAGAGAGGGATCCAGGGAGACAATCAACAATGTATCCTACATTTTACCCCCCTGAGAATCCAAATACTACTTATGCAATCATTTAATTCTGTAAAATTCACAATCTAATCATTTATATAGCTTGTAGTTACAAACTATAGAAGAATCAAGAGTCTTGGGTGTGGTGATGTGGGGCTAATTATGTTTTAAAAACAAATGTATACCATATTATTACTTTATAAGCATTTGTGATTATACAATAACTTAACTCCATAATAAAACATTAAAAATAGAAATGTAAATAAAAAAGAATGTGCTTTTTCCAGACCTTGATTCCTTGCTTCTGCAAACTGTACATCTAGCAAAGCTACAGAGACATTTTCTTAAACTACTTTTAGCTACTCGAGACATTAAATATTTCACGTACATAACAAATATAAATGCATTATATATCCCAGCAGTGAACTCCAAAATTGGGTTTATTACTAGTTTTTGTTTTAAGTAAAAGGGTATCAAAAATTTTCTGTAAATACTCTTACTTGAGTGTTAATTATAGGTATCACAGCACAGTTTTCAACTTGAGTTAAGTTGAATATTTTCATCTTTTTAAAAAATGTTTTCATAAATCATTTCCTTGTATTTCTGTAATATTTATTAATATTTTAAAACCCATATAACTGTTAAAATTAAGAAATGCTATTCTCTAAATTATCAAATGCATTCTTTGAAGATATGTAAAATCCTAATTTAATGGTCTCTCTAACTTTTATACTGTTATAATATTGTTGTTCAGGCAACAATATTCTTTTTTTTTTTTAAAGAGAGAGAGGGACAGTGAGAGAGACAGAGAAAGGGAGAAACAACTTTATTTAGTTTATCAAATGGCATTAGTTGCTCCAACACTTAGTTGTGTATGGGTGTTGGGGTTTGAACCCGGGTCCTCGTGCTTGCCAGGCAAGCGCCAAAACCGCTGAGCCATTGCTCCAGCTCCAACAACAATATTCTTAAAACAGTTCTTTATTTATCTATGTGAGTGTGTGTATATACGCACATATACATATATATATATATAGTTTGTGTGTATATATATATATATATACACACACACATATACATATATATATATTTATACATATATGTAAAAAGAGTGGTACCATTAGGACCCTTGCTACTGACTTAGGGAAATGAAGATAAGGAATTCATGTTACACACAAAAGATCGTAAAAAGCAGCATGTAATGAATATAATACATTATCTACAGAAATTTTCCTTTGGGAATGACTTATAATACGTAGAAAAATTTTAGTGATTATTTATTATTTATACGACAGTGAGTGTATGTATACATATATACACATAGATATGTCTGTGTGTGTGTATATATATATTTTAGCTAAATCCCTAGTCATTTTTATTTTATTTTGAGTTAGGTTCTAACAAATTTCCCAGTCTGTCCTCTAACTTCCCATTACCTGTCTCAGCCTCCTGATCACTGGGATTATAAGTGTGCTCCACCATGTCATATGCCATACTCAGTAAGCTCCTTCGGGCTTATGTATGAATTTTGTGGAAATCATCTGGTCTCCTCTTACCTAGCATTACCCACATATCTATCTGTGATTAGCAGCAGGCAGCTAGTAGCTTTATCTTGACTACACTCTAACACGTTTGTTAGATGTCCTAAGATACTCTGTCTCTCCTTCACTTGGTCTCTCATTCTCTGGCAGGCTACCTTGACTTTCTTCTTAAAGTGAAATCAAGAGAACTAAGGAAAAGAAGAGCATAAATACTAAAGATCTCTTGAAGTCTAGCTTGGAAATGGAATATTGTCTTTTTATATTCTATTAATTAGAGCAAGACACAAAGTTAGCTCTAATTCAAAGATTTTGGAAATAAGATGGAATTCTCAAAAGTAACTCCAAGGCAATGCTATCAAAGGAATGGGCACATGAAAGAAGGGACACTTTTATAATAAAGGATTTTCATTCATTTTTCTAGATATTTTATGTGTATACATATTTGAAGAGAAAAAATAAACTTGCCTTCTGACAATTTTCTCAACTATATTTCTGCAAGTGTATTTAACTGATTTCCACTCTGTTTTCAATTATTTCTTGTCTAGAGAGTCTCAGGAATAATTTTATTAATGATTTACTAAATGTCACTTTAATATTTATCTTTTTAATTTTCAACTATTTTATTTTCTTATATAGTAAATACTTAACTTTCTTCTATGAAAACTTATCTCAAAGGTTTGAACAGTAATAACTTTAAATTATTTAAGTATAAATATTTCCTAATTCCAACTACATGTTCTTTTTAATTGACATAAATTGTTTATTAATGCATTTTAATTTTAGAAAAGTACCTTTTATAACTTTTTGACTTTTAGATAGTTTTCTAACATAATAACATTGAGATAGAGACTAGATTGCATCACAGCAATGATGAGTCTCACATGCATGAAACAAAATAATGGAAAACAGACACACAAGAATATAGAAGTATAATTCCATTCATATGAGCTACAAAAAACTATGATGACTATTGTTTGTCCCAGAGGGTGTAGTGGTTAGGTGGGGATGAGATGATGGATTCCACAATGCTGGTATTATTTTATCTAGACCTAGGGACTAGTTACCTGGTGTTGGTAGTTTATGAAAATTCTTGTGATTTAGGCATATTTTTATATATCATTGGAAAATCTCAGTGGGCTTATTTGACATCAGATTAGAAAGAGCTGAAAAGATAAAAGACTAAATGTAGTGTTAAATAATTATGAGCTCATAACACAGAAATCCAAAGTGAGAGAAATTTCAGTGGGAGGTTAAACAATATGCAGAAGAGAATGACAATTCTATTACATATTCCTTTCTAATGCAACATTGTCCCTCCTCCCATGAAGAACTAGACTGTACTTCCTCAGTTCTTGAATGTGATATAGCCTTGGCATATGCTTTGATTGAAAGAATGTGGCCAAAGCAAAAGCTTTATATTCAAGCTCAATTTTCAGAAAGTCTTATAGCTATTAAGCAATAAGCAGACCCTGACAAGTTTAGTCATTAAGGGGAAAACCAAATCAAATGGATTTAAAGAGTTGGTTACTTCTTAATTTGCTTTTTCTGCTTTTTGTACTGGGAATGAAACTCAGGCGCTTGCATACATAGGCAAGTGATTCACCACTAAGCTACATCTCCAGCCAACTTTGTTGCTTTTATTTTTCCATAGTAGGAAGTTCAAGCTTCATGGTCTTATTGAAATTCCATGGGGGTAATGCAGAGTGAATGGAGGAAATTGCCCCTTAGGTCTCATTAGAGAGATGCAAAGTAGAGTCAGCCCAAATAGTTAATCTGTCTAACATTTAGAAGCCTCCCTGTTTTTCCCATTTTATTAAGGTACTGCTGGAAAAATAAAATTAAATTAAACTAAATAAAAATTTCCCCAAACTTCTTTGTGTTTGTTACTATTAAATAGTTTTCTATTCAGTTTTATTCCTGTCACATCTCTTTATACAAACATTGTTAAATTGGCCATAAATGCCTACCCATGTAGAAACGTAAAAGATTCAAGGAAAATTATTTTTAAAACTTCTGTTGTGGTTTCTCATAATGCTCCTACAATCACTTCAAATGAACAAAACTATCATTCGAAGAATGGAAGGGTATGGGGAAATATTAGGAGACATTTCCACTGAGGACTTACCAATGGAAAACATCTTCTTCAGTTACTTTCCTCCCAAACTGTTGACTCAGAGATTTGTCAGAAAAGAAGAAATTCAGTTTTTGGGTAATTTGTTATAAACATTAGATAACCAAAAGAAGGTCAAGAATCATAAAAGAAAACATCTTAAAGCACAGCTGACTACTTTTAAGATTAGTCATAGATTGGTTGGTAGAAAATGACTATCTATACTCTATCTTGTTTTTTTCTAGGGCAACTTTTATTTGGCGTTAGCAAATTTGTTTCTACACATAAAACATTTTGCAGTCTCAATGTCAGTGGTTTTATATGGTTAGTGGTTAACATAACTAGATATTTTCAATTTTATAGATATCACTGTTTTTTTTCCTTTCAGTTTCCTTCCATCAAGATATTGTGCCAGACAAAAGTGACATGGAAACGCCTACCAACCTTCTGCAAATGCTTGTTGACAGTATTTGGTAGGGTTGGTATGGACCTGATGAGTTCAACTGTTAGTTTTTCTTCTGTGCTAGAACTGGAATGAAATTCCTAAACAATGTCATTATGGCATTCATTCTTTTATTCATTCATCAAGCACTCATTGCTCACAGTTGTTAGCAAGTTACATTAGGTTCAAAAGTTCATGTTCCACAAGATCCTTTTCCAACTCTGTCTTCATTGCATTTCCCCTCAGATACTCTGCTATGTCTAGTCTACATTAGCCTCCTTCCTATTCTATTATGATAATGTTGCTACCTTTTTTCCGGAATATTCTTTTTTCCATATGAATGAATGCTAGGCTTCCCCTTATCTTTAAGTTCTTAATGTTATTGTAGCAGAAATTTACTTCATGACCAGCATGCTTAACCTATACCATTCTCCATTATAATTTCATATTTCCCCCATAATTCTATATTGCACTTAATAGATAAATTTGTTTGCTTTTTATTCATTTTATGTTTTTCCCTTATCATCTGCCTTTTCTTCATGAAAATAAGAGAGATGTGATCTGATCAATGACTTGATCCATTGATACTGATTAAGTGGGTGGTAACTGAGACAGGTAGGGTGAGACTGGAGGAAGTAGGTTACTGGGGTCTTGCCATTGGGGTTTTTATTTTGTCCCTGGTGAGTGCAGCTCTCTCTTCTTCTTTCTGATTGCCATGTCCTGAACTGCTTTCCTCTGCCATAATGTTCTTCCTCACCCCGGGCTCAGGTGTAGTAGACCATCTATGGACTAAAGCACCTGAAACCATGACCGTCCTCTAAATTTGTTCTTGTCAGGTCTTTTGGTCACAGTGAACATCACAAGGTGATGTTCTTCAAATCAAATCAATGATGTAGGAATATATAGCCATAAGTTCAAGCAAAGACAAAGACAGATTAAGGATTTTTAAAAGAACAAGCAACTGTGCGCTGCCAAGAATGCAAGACAAATTTCTACTCATTGTTTACATTTTCTAAAAAACCCACCTACTACCAATTGGTGCCAGATATAGCAATATGAATCTACTGTTCTATAATAATAAAAAATGCTGAAATGGAAACAGAAAAGGTCAACAAAGTATTGTTCTTTATTACTTTGAGATGCAATACAAACTTTAAAAACTTCCATGGGCATGTATTTTATATTGGAATCCTATGGAAAACATTAAAAGAGATTCATATGGTAATAAAAATAAATTTTTAAAGTCAAAATTATCGACTTTCATTGATGTAGAGGAAAAGTCAGATACTATAATGATAGTCTGGGGGAAAATATTGATGGTAATCATTTAGAGTATTTAAAAGTGATGCTGAATTTACACATAAAACTAAGTAGAAGTAAAACTCTACAACATTCTGTGCTTCCTGCATTGTTTTAACCTCAATAATCAAAGTTTAAGATAATTAGACTTGTTGGTTAAACATATGCTATGCATTAATAGCTTAATTACCATAGATTTCCACAGTAAGATAAAAGTGTATGCCTTAATTCCTGTTTTAAAATGCAAGGACATTATGTTATTTACCTTCTTGTAAGTCATAAGCATTGTCAGAATTAAGCTAATAGAATAACTGGAAAACCTATTCAAAGTTAAGCGTACAAAGAAGAGTTAAGACAAGAAAAAAAAAACCAGAATGGTGCTTATTATCATATGGTACCAATTAGTGTTTCTGTGATGCTGATTACTAAAGAGCAGCATGTGACTTACATTTCCATTTTGATTTAACACTTTTAATCTAGGTGTTTAGTTGTTCATGGATATGAGAATTTATTTTGCCAATCCCTGAGATCTGTTGTAACTCTGATATTCCTGACTTGTCTGAGATTTTTCCACCTCAAGTTTAAGGAGGAAAAAATTACCATGCCTCAAGGCACTGAATTACTTTTAGTATTACAATTCTTAGTCCTTTGTCTCTCCTTGATCCTCTGACATTTTTTTCATGTCTTCTCTTGTAGTGCGTTTAAGCAAAGCTATTTTGATTAAACAACTCTCCAGAGAACTGAGATTATAATACGATAGTCTTCCAAACAGGTTATTCTTGAGTACATATTGCCATTATGCAGTGCAGGTACGGAATCAGAATTTCATAAATTCATGTTTCTATGAAATCTGCCAAGTAGATGAATATCTCCTTCATTATTCCTGACATCATTGAATTATAAATACAGTGAAGCTCAAATAGTTTATTTGCAATTGAAGAGCTCTGAGAAAAATCTCAGTTATCAATGATATAGTAACCTCTAGGAAAGATAGTAACTTTGAAATTACAGTGAACACTATCTGAAATAATTTCTCTCAAATTGGGCAATTGCTCAGAATTGCCAGAAATCAATTCCCCAAATCCAATAGAGTTAAAATGAGTTGTGAGTACATTCTTATTCTTTTTTATTATTTTTTGAGATTCAATCTTGTTCAGTATTTTGGCATTAAGGTGGCATTTTATACACAAAGTGCTAGTAATTATTGCAGTTTCATATGCACAGAGAACTTCTATACTAGTCAGATCTTCTGAGATGTTGATTTGTGTCTTTTGAAACAGCTCCCAGGATAAGTGCTTTCTTGATGTCAAAAGATAACAATCGTTATAGAGCTAAAAATTTTTAAATATTAAAGTAAAACACAGAAAATTTTAATTGAATCATGAGAGCTTGATTTTTCTGTAAAAGAAAGCCAAAAATAGAATTTTAATGTGAGTAGTTATTAATGTCTTTCCATTCCTTGCCTTTTAATAAACAAAAATTTTATGCTAAATCTAAAGCAAACAGAAGGCACAAAAAGCCTGACTTTGGTATTAAAATTCCCATTTCACATTGTTATCTTACTCTATTCAAAAATGAAGAAAAATTTTTCATTTATTAGAAAGGAAACAAAAGTGTAAACTAAAATGGAGCTATTTTTGGGGGAAATAAATCACTCAAAGACTCTTTTGTGACATTTAATTTTCTAAATTGATTATCTTTGCAAAAAAATCCACATATCTTTCAGTTTGAATTAAATCCAGCTTTTAACATTGATTGATTGACAATTTTAAACATGAGCTTATATTTATTTCATACTTTCTTCTTAGATTAGGGCCACACAGCATAAACCAAAGAGATTGTTAACAGAATCGTAGAGATAGTTGAAGGAAACTAACAAGTTAATCATGGTTGGTGATCTGTCTTGATGTTTTTGCATGGAACTGTATACTCAAGTAATATACTTTGGATTTTTTATTCCTTTTTTTGAAGGATTACAATAATTTTGATTTTCACTCTGAAATATATGACATATCCACTTAGCTAAAAATGTTTGAAGTATGGACTGAGTTTCTAGAATTTCATGAGTTGTGATTCCATATTAACAATGAATAAGAATAACAGTATGGGAGTAAAAGAAACTACGTGTTTCAAGAATAACGTTTTTTTTTATTTTTTGAAAAAAAGTTAAAATAAAAATCTACTGTTACCTGATTCATCTCTGCTGACAGGCCAATACCGAAAACGATTTACTTCACTTTCACCAATCCTTCATCATTTTCCCTGTGATCCCACAGCTATTACAGCCTCTTTTGACTTGATCAAACAAGAACACTGAAAAAGAACATGTACTGTATATCTAAATTAATGAAACCAACGGTGGAAAAAGAAGCACTGTGCCACTTGAGGTATTTTTGCTCTCATAAAAGATAGAGGTGTTCATGAGGTCAACAGCCTTTTGGTTATAGCTTCCAAGTATTCTTGCAATAAGTGAAAAGGAAAAAAAATTGATATTTTACTTAAATTGTTCTTCTTTTCTTCTATGCTATTATATGTGTAGCACTCCTGAAAATGCAATAGACACAAAAAGTCAATTTTCTCTTTTATCTTGGCTAACTACAAAAATTCCTGATATTTTTACCTACATCATTTAACATTTTTAATTTGCTGATAACTTTGATAAAATAAATATTGAGTGTTTTGCATCTGTTCAAAATGTTTCAAGTATATTTTACAATGTCATTTTTATGCGATTATTGTCTGTCTCTTTGTTATTAATTTCACTCTAATAGAAAATATCAAGGAAAAAAATAAAAGAAAATGATATTAAAATTAATATAGGTTTCAGTTATTAATCATTTGATATTTTCATTATTTTTTCCAAGTTGCTGTTAATATTAGCTATGATTATATTTGAGAAATGCATTCTTTCAAATGAAATAAGGTATCATATAATGGCAATCATTTTAAGATATTAACATCATAAAATCAGCACATTTAAAGTTGTATAATAGTTATTCCAAAGTTATCAATTCAAAGTTTTTATGTGTTTGGTTTGTAAAAAATTTGAACCTTCAAATATTAATATGAATGACTAAATGTGAGTCTATAGCCTTCATTCAGTTCTGTCTCCCTCCTTTTTCTCACTGCCCCAGGACAAAGAAGTTGGCTAGAATGTTTGGAGTGTTTTAATAGGTTAACTGCGTGGAGTGACCTTTCACATTAAAAAAAAGTTTTAACTGTGAAAATGAAAATTTTCATTTGATAAATGCCCTTATCCAGGATCTATATAAAAATCCCCTAGATTAGTCCACTTAAGGGGCAATTCTTATGAGCTTCCCCACTCACCTCTCACCCTGCCCCCTGCATATCCTGTGGGAGTGCCATCTCTCTTCTCACTTGAGTAAATCATACCTTTTAATATGCTCATTCTTTCTCAATTCCTGGATTTCATTCTTTGAATTTGGGTGAAAAGAATCTACTAAGAAGTCCGTGGCAGGTAGCTGGGGTCAGCTGCAATACTAGGAGAGATGGTCTGCCACTAAGAACTGCAACACAGTAGTGGAAAAGAATCCACTCAGGGCTGACCCTGCAGGCATCCTCTGCTGTGATTAGCTGCTAACAGTAAAGTAAACTTTCTCAAATGCAGAGGCCTGCAAATTTATGCAGATCCTACCAGCCAGCATAAGGAAGGACTCTGATTTTGTATTAAACTTGAGTTTCAACACCCTCAGGACCCTGGTTTTGAAGCTTTTAAGATTATAAGGATCCATGCTACTGGTATCATGGGGTTTCTTACTTGCAGACAGACTGTCATGGGACTCTTTTTCCTCCATAATCATTTAAGCAATCTCCCCCTAATAAATATTTGCTCAGTTATCCATCCATCCATGCATCCAGTCATCTATCCAGTCCAGCTGGCCCCCCTCCACAGGTTTCTCCCAATAAACTTGTGTTACTCTTGAGCTGCTGCCACTCTCCTTTCTCTTTATCCTCCACTTGCTTCTTTTCTTACATTTTGACCCCAAAATCTGGGACCAATCTTCTGAGATTCCCATCAAGGTTGGGCTCTCTGGACCTTCCCTTGACCTTGACTCTGTCTTCCTTTTTTGCTCTCTCTCCCAATCAGTCTCCCTCTATTTTCTCCCTCCAGGGGCTCCAGTAAGGACCATCCATATTGCAGGACATCACATCCACCATCACCCATTGATTATTGGGTGAGTGAACCCCTCTGACTCTTCCAACTTCCAGGAATTCCTGCTGATTTCTCCCTCCAGGGATACTGTTCCCCTGAGGATACTGTTCCTCCCCCAAAATCCTAGCACTAGGTAAGAGAAATCCTGACCACTATTGATTGTGTGGTTAATGATTTGCATTCTTTTGGGATGTCCAAGATTGCCTGCCATTCCATTTGTTGTTCCAAGAATGACCACAGAAAGGCAGTTTCCTATGGGAATGTCCCTTGCTCTTTCTCTCTGCCAAAGTCCTTGGGGTCCCCCTCTCAATTCATTTTGTACAACATGGGCCAAATCTCATGAAAGGCTCCATGAGACACCCCCTTGGGGGTGCCTTCTCAAACATATTCAGACTGAGTATACAAGACACAATCAAACCTAAAATACTGGTCTTCTGTACTATTGCTTGGCCCCAATATAAACTGGACAGTAAAATCATTGTCCTGAAAATGGCACATTTTGACTCCCAAATTTTCAGAGCTCTTAAACTCTCCATAGCAATGCCAAATGGTCTGATGTTTTCTATGTTCGTCCCTCTACTCCTGTCTTAGTATCTCTCTAGACTTTTTTCTCTGCTCACACTATTCAACTTTTCACATTTTTCTTCTCGATGAGAAACACCTCAGTAAATCCCTGTCTTGGTACTCCTTCCTCTTTGGGAGTTGTTCTTCCTTTTTATTACTCTAAGATCTGTTACTTTGCTTTGTCTGACCCCGTGCTCATGGATCTCATTCCTCCAACTAGCAAGAACTCACCCATTTACCCTCCCTGTATGGTTTATTGGGATTCGTCTGGGATCTACAGAAGGAGAGTAAAATGGACAAAGGAACTCTCATTTTTATTCTCTGTGTTCTCTCTTAGTGGACAAACTGTCTTTCTCTCCCCTTCTCTGTAGAAAAGCCTCTTCCACATGTACACCCTGGTGCTCAGGCTACTCCAAGATGCTCCCTATGTCCTACTGAGCCTCAGTTCTTTCACCCTCTCTTTTTCAAGTTCCCAACTCCAAGTCCATCTGCACTGTTGGTCTTGTGCACATAAATCCATGTATTTTGTTTTTGTTTCATCTTGTTTTGTCTAACTAGAATTTTTTTAGCCCTCTGTTTTTCCTGGTGGATTTATTCAGAGGGCAATTAAGTGCTCTAAAATCTCTTTCCTGTCAATTTTTATGTATATTTGTGAACATTTGTGTATGTTGTGTTTGTCATATCCACATATGTGTTTCTTGTCTACATAGTAATAAAATTGGCATACAGATAAATGAGTGCTCAAAAATTAAAATAAACTTTTGGTACACATGGCTTCAATTGATTCAACAGCACAAGGATTGTGAAGGGTAAATCTCAAAAAGTTTCTGGTTGGATTGTCTGTGGTTAGCACAATCAATTGAAGTTATTTTAGGTTCTTTTCTAAGGTCAAATATTGATGCACTGAGATAGGCCAGAAACTCTGTAACAAAAGGTTTTTTAAAACATTGATAGTTTGTTATCTATCAAGACAATCCTTGGTATGAGGTTTTATTGTTTAAGAACATCTCTGGTAAAATAAATAACTGTTATTTTGGATTATTACTGTACACTACTTATTCTAAATTTTGCTTCAAAGGTTACAATTGGTTAATATAATATGGACATCAGTATAATTGTGATGGTATTACTGGCTTCTTTGTATATTGGATGTGTTCATGTCCTCCAAGTACACATACCTTTTAAAGTATGAAATTTGGGAGAACACTTTACCAAGATGGTATTTCCAGACTAAAGTTGTCTACAGCAATACTCTGTTCTCAGACTGGTACAGAAACAAATTAGGTTGGAAATTTATTTGTCATTTAATATTTTGTGATTAGATATCCCATTATAATCTGTAATAAGAAAAATTCAGTTTACTTCAAGTTTGGCCATATGGTATAGATTTGAATGTTGTTATTTGTCAAGAGCTGTACATTCCCTGATATAAGTCTCTGCTTTACACCCTACTCCATATAAGGATGATTCAAAACTAAGCTAAACTTAAGCTCCTTTAAGGTCGGTTCAAAGGATAGATTTACAGATCTTTGTAGAGGCTAAATATATATCAAATACATTAATGTTAAAGAAATTGTTTCTTAATTTGAATCTGTTATGCAAGCTAAATATTTTGGTGCTTATAATTCAATTTTGTTTTTTCTTTATAAACTTTGTAACTGTTTCCTGTTAATGTTTTCAAGAAGTACTAATTCTAACAGAAAAACCCTGAGTTATGGCATGTCATAACCTACAAGACAGATAAAATATAATACTAACTTCTATTAGTGTTAATGACCCTAGTGAAATGAAAGGATTACTATAAAACTGTACACATTAAAGTCCCGTACTGGCATTTTAAGACTGGTGAAATTGGCCTGCTGGATGTTTAAACCCAATATATAAAGACCTAACTCAAGAAGGTAAAAGGACCAAGGAAAAGCAGTCAATATTTTAATCTTGCAGTTTAGGGTCAGCCAGGATGCTGAGAGCTATAGGACAACCTCTGTCTTATATCTCTGAGTCATGTGATCAGGGGGATCATGAGAGCCCCCAAAGAAAGCCAACCAGTGTATATTCTGCAAAGAAAGGGAAATATCCCTGATGCTTCTAAGGGAAGGCACATATGGTCAGCAAGACCCTGGCTCATCCTGGCAGATGGCATGATTAGTAGAGGAAGGCTGAAGGAGCCAAGAGGCTTCTAACATGTTTCTAAGAGTGGTACTCTGAGGAGTCTCAGCTGACCTAATAGATTGGCAAAAGTTCAATTTTGACTAACTTGATCTTAAACACTTGGTAGGAGAACAATAAATAAAGCACAGCCATACATGGACATTTAAGAGACAATGATTCTTTAATATAACTCAAAATATGTTTAGGTCAGTCCCCCTGTAGGTAAATATTTCTAATATTTATCCTTCAGATCAATCTAAAAGATGTAATGTAGCACATAAAAGCCCTAATTAAATTTACCAAAAGAGTCCTAAGTGACACAGCTAAAGGGATACTTCTATTAACACAGAAGTAATTCCAACAAAAAGCTACATTAGAGAAATCAGATGACATCCCCCAACTCAATGGGACATGTGTGCCATTGTAAAAATTAGATGTGTTTTTAGCAACACTACTAATGTTTCCTAGGCCATGAATGTTCTCCCCTTACAAATAAATGACATGTCAGACCACACACTAAGCTCTCGTCAAAGGCTGGCTGATAACAATGACTGTTTTTGTACTAATAGCTTGAAGAAAATACTGTTTGGTTGCATTGATTTTTGTACTAGCACGATTCCTCCAGTCACCTGTCAAACACCATCATGGATCTCTGAACTGCCCTGATGCACGAGATGCCTAGAGTCCAATAATTGTCAGATGGCCATGGAAACATGGCCCTCCATGGAGCTGCCTCCCAACTTCTACCAAAGATTCCCAGATAGACCCTCTGGAGAGTTTCCCAACTGCCACAGCCAATGCCCACCATCAGCACAAAGAAACCAGAATGATCCTTGCCTTTTTAGCCTGACAGCAGTTAAGGATCTCTTCTGAGGGGTAATTGAGACAGGAGATAGAGATTATCTGTAGGCAGAAATAAATGAGGATCTTGGAGAATGTGATCCCACACATGATGTTAAAACCCTAGGCTAAAACCTTTGTTTTTCACTGCCTGACTGTAAGTCTCCACTCATGCTTGGATGCCCAAGTCTTATCCTTGGCAGGAACACCCTAACCAAATTCAATGTCTCTTTTCATTTTAATTCCCACTGTAGCTTCTCACACTCCTGCCTACACTATCCTCTTATGCTGACCAGAAGCTTTTCCTTACCCACTAGCATCCCTGTCAGTGCTCCTCCCTGAGGTGTCAGCCACAGTGTGAAACACCTCCAAGCCCACTGTGGCTACTCATTAACTTCCAGTTAAATTTTCCTTACAAGGCATTGTGTTCAGCTAAAACAAGTTGTCTCCTATCACCTTTTTGGCTGTCTTGACTACAATCAGTGAATCTTCTTCCTGTGCAGAATAAACACATCCAATTTACCCATTAACTGGACTGGATATTGCCTAGCTTCCTAATTCTCTATATAATTATCAGCCTTGATGCTGGGACCTCCCTGTTTAGCTCTTCACCTCCTTATCAAAGAGGACTATCAATGCTACTACTAACAGAGGGTCCAGAACATTCTCCTGCTGAGCTCTATTAGAATTTCTCAATGACAATGCCTAAAAAAATCCTCAACTGAAGCTCCCTCTCAGAGGAAGTAATTTAAGAAACACCTTCACCCCTTTTCTCTCTCACCTCTTCCTTTCAAATGAAAAGAAAAAGGCAGGAATATGAGGAAGAACTTGAAATAGGCAAAACCATTTCGAATCTTATCCTCTATCTTAGATTAAGACCCACCTAATCTCTAAAACCAGGAACCACATATCCATAAACCTCTGACCTACCTATCCTTAAGCCCCAAACCCATGTATGATATCCCACCCTCATGCAAAGAAACTCTAAACACTCCATAAGAAAAGACCCTTCCCTCACAACTCCCTAGCAACACCTTAATCTTCTGTTCACTTGGTCCTTTATATCTACCCCAGTCTGAAAGCAGAAGATGGATCCCAGGCTCTACTGGGACCCACCTCTGCAAGTTTCTCCCAATAAACTTGTATTACTTTTGAGCTACCACCACTCTTCTATTTCCTCCAATTACTTCTTTACCTACAGTGAGAATTTAGAAGAAAAATAAACTTTAGGGAAAATTGGAAATATCTTAGAACTTACTTTAGTGGTTATGCTTAGAATATTGACACAAGTATGAATTGGAAAGGTAATTCTGATTAGGTCTCAGAAGAAAATCTTACTGAAAAGTGGAGGAAAGGCCTTTCATGTCACAAAGTCACATAGAATTTGAGTGAATCTTATCCATGTTCAAAGGTTTATAGAAAATGGTAAGAATGATGATCAAGGATATCTTGCCAAAAAATTTTCTAAGCAAAGCGTTGAAGGAGCTAGATGACTATTTTGAGTATAATAAACCATGAGTAAAGAAAAAATTTTTAGAGAGAAGTACAGTGGGAGAGAGACAGAAAGAATCAATTTTTATTCAGTTTTCCACATGACTGGTTTCTCTGACACTTAGTTGTGTACGTGGGTGCTGGGGTTTGAACCTGTGTACTTGTTCATGCCAGGCAAGTGCCATAACCACTGAGCCACCGCTCCAGCCCAGGAATGGAGAGATTTAGAAAGATTGTATCCTGGCTATATAAAATGTGAAAAGTCATCTATATCAGAGCAAATAGAAGTTTGACTGAGTGACCATTTGATAAAGAGAAATGCTATTGAGAGAAAAGAGCAAAATAGTTTTCAAGACAATGGGAGAAAGATGTCAATGTCATCTCAGAAGTCACTGAGGTTCTTCTCATCACAGGCAGTGATGAGAAGAACCTCATCACAGTTGACAGAATCAACTTTTATTGAGTTTTTCACATGGCTTTTGTTGCTCTGACACTTAATTGTGTATGTGGGTGCTGTGATTTGAGCCTGTGTACTAGCGCACGCCGAGCAAGTGCCGTAACTACCGAGTCACTACTCCATACCCCGTATTGCAGTCTTTTGTCCACTTCCCAAGCATATGGTCTGTTGTCTTACTGCTGAGTTTAGAGGTTCTTTATACATAGTCTAGATGATTTCCAGGTAAGAAATGTGGTTTGAACATAGTTTGCTCCATTCAGTCTTCTGCATGCTTTTGACAAAGTTTTATTGGGGCATAGTCACTATTATGGTTTGGATGAAAGATGTAAAAGCTCTCGTGAGACAAGCCAGGAAGGCTGAGGTTAAATGATTGGGTCCTGAGAGCCTTAACTCAGTCAGTGAGGCAATCTCCTGATGGGATTAACCGCTGACTGTAGGCTGGTAGGGTATGGCTGAAGGAGGTGGGTATTGGGGGTGTTCCTTTGGGGTATATATTTTGTATCTAGGATGAAGTTTCTTTCTGGTCCCTGGAGCCATGCCTTCCACCGAGATGTTCAGCTCTCTTGAGGGCAAATTTTTGAGGGTGACACAAGCAAGACCTTAGCTTTTGCTGCCCAGAGTTAGATTACGATATTTTTTTAAAACTTTCCAATGTTCCAATATAGCACTTCTCAGGTACATGGCTTGAACTTGCTCAACTGTGCAGAGGATAAAGAATATGGGGAGACAGAGTGAGGAAAAAAAAATTTATATTTTCCATCTTAGAGATTTAATGATTTTCCTTATTCAGTTTTGAACCTATTTGGAATCATTTATATCTTTCTTCTCAATTATTTATTATTTTTGAAATGGAAATTCCTATTTTATGTTTATCTCATCATTGTATTTTGGAAACATGCAACTGCTAATTTCATAGGCATATAGGATAGAAATAAATTTGCCTCAGGATGAAGTGTAATTTGAGTCTCACTCATATCTGATTTTGGTAAAACTTTGGACTCCTGAGTTGATGGTGGAAATCATTAAGACTTTTGGTACTATTGGGATGGAATGAAAAAAAAATGGATTATAAGAAGTACAGGAATAAGGGATGGGCAAAATAATATGGTCTTAGCATGTTTTCCAAAGTTTCCATGTTGGAAGATTAATACACATGTAACAGTATTGGGAAGTAGGTTCTAACAGAAGGTGCTTAGTTCCTGGGAGCTCCAACCTTATGAATGACCAACACCAGTTATGTAAGCTCTTAAGGACATGAGTTTGATCTCTCTCTCTCTCTTTCTTGTTCCATGTGTTATCTTCCACCATGTTCTGATGCACGCAGGAGCCAACAAGACCTTCACCATACATGGTCCCATGATCATAGATTCCCTAGTCTCCAGAACTATGAGTCAAAATAAACTATCAGTATTTATACATTATCGAGATTCAGGCATTCTGTTATAGTTTAAAAAATTAAATGACAATGCCATTTACCTAATTATTAATGACTAAATAAATTTGAGAGTGAAATATGTTTTAGGGAAAATAATTCAAGGATATGCAATTAGCTTATTAATTGTTAACATTTTTCTCCCTTCATTCACCTTTTCATTTTTTAAATTTTGAACACAAGGTATGAATCCAATTAATGTAGAGAGATGTAAAACAATGCAATTTTCATAAGCATTATTATGTCCTCCTTTATCTACAATTGATATGTTCTAAAGCTGTCAGTGGATGCACAAAAGTGGAGAGGATCAAACCCTGTATCTACTGTATTTTTCCCATATATCTTTGATACATTGTCTAAGGTTTAATCAAGGAAGCAGTATACTCTGTTCAGATGAGTTTACTTTATATTATTTATACCTAAAAATTTAAACATAAACATACTTAAATTCTCTTAGATTTTATAAATGAAAGATGACTTTCAAACATAATTGGGATTGAAAACAATAAAGGCTGGGCATTAGTTAATAACAGTTTACCAAATTTTTTGTTTTGTTTAAGTAGAGACAGACAGTGAGAGAGAGAGGGAAAGAAAAAAAATTATTTAATTTTTCATGTGGCTTTCACGGCTCCAACACTTCCCTATGTGTGTGGTGATAGGGTTCAAACCCACATCCTTGTGCGTGCCAGCCAAGCTCTGTAACCACTGAGCCACTGCTCCAGCTCATTTACCAGCATTTAACTCACATGAAATGCCTATAACTCTATTAAGCATTTTCTGGAGAATTTGGTCAGCTGGGAACTATACTACAAAACCAGATTTTCTTTAAAGAATACAATATCATATTTATATTATTTTTATACCCTTCTTTAGTTTTTATTGACAACATAAGCACTTTTATGGTATAGCAGTCAAACATAAAGCAAGATATTTGACAAAATTACCAAACAGAGAATAATTTATTTCTCAAAGTTGGAGTTTTCTAAAAAAGCCTTTTAAAATGAATTTGATAAAAAAATTCCCATTTTTTTGGTCAATTTTGCTTTAATACACTTAAATGCCAAGGAACATAAAATGCTGGTATGTTTCCTCACATCTCACTCAGCATAGACCTTAAGCATTTGGGAGGGACTATATTTTCTTATTGTGAATATAATCATGTCTTTGCTATTTTCATGCACTAAAACTGGACAACTTACTATTTTAAAACCAGCCCTTCCATCAATCATTTCTGAAAGAAAACTAACTTTAGAACTACCAATTTCCTATTACTGATTATTCTCAATGTTATTGCTCCAAAAGTTCATTGTCATAACAACCCTGTTTCACCAATCAAAATGTTGTAGGGAAACGGTTAACATGTTTGTCAACTTACCAAACAAATCTTTGGCATAGCCAAATTACATATGTCAATTCAATATACTGTATTTCAAGTTTATTTGTATGCATTTTGGAATTTGTAAGCAATTTAATCCTGGATTTAATTTCATTTTACTTATTCACTTTTTTTATACATAATATCAGGATCTATTTTGACATAATTATGAAAGTATGAAATATATGTTGCTCTAATTCAGTCTCCAGTATTTCCTCTTTCCTTCCCCTTCTCGCTCCTCCTGTTCCCTTCCCACTACTCTGCTAATTTTTAGTTTTTATGTTTGCTTTTAGTTAGTGTCCTGTGGATATACATGATGGAGAGAATTACGGTGGTATATTCATGTATATAAACAGGAAAGTTAAGTCAGATTCATTTTGCTGTGCTTCCCTTATCCTGTCCCTCTTCTCTCCTCCTCAGTCTCCTTCATCTAGTCTATAGATCTTTCTTCTATTTTGATGGAATCTCCCTTTTTCCCTTTCTCTCTTTTTTTCTTTCCCCACCCCTTATTTTGGTCTAACTTCTGCATTTTGATATGATTTTCTGTCCTTACCCATTTTGTGTCACTATACCAGAATTTCACAAGCTGATTAATTTATAAACAATAATTTCATTTAACTTATGAACCTGGAAGCTGAGACGTCTAGGATAATGGGGCCACATTTTGTGAGGGCCTTCTCACTGTATCATAACATGGGGGAAGACATCACATGGAGAGTGAGACAAAGTTAAACTCATGGCCTCAGCCTTTTTTTAGTTCTCATTAATCATTCATGAAGGTGGAGCCCTCAAAACCTGAAATCTTTCCATTTGTCCCCATTGCCCAACACTGTTACATAGGGATTACATTTCCAATGCATGCTTTTAGCAGGGACATATTCAAGCCATAGTAATGCACTAATAGGAAATAAATCATAATTTTAGTTTATTTTGATAAACCTAAGATATTCACATTCAACATTAATCACACATAGTTATATTGGCCACATAAGATATATTCTCATAATACTGGGGTTTGTGGCATGTATAATGTATTAACTTCTCCCTTCTCCTTACAAGAGTCCACTTGCACATACAACACAAAATCCAAAGGTCCAACTCTCAATATATTTTATTATTACATTTTAATTTTTTTAAAACCACTTCATTACTGTGTGGTTCACTTGCAACACAAGAACTATGAAATATCATCCTTAAATAGAGAGATGTGGGTATCAAAATTATTCTTCAGATATTTAAACATTAAAAATATTAGAAAAATTAAAAGGAAAAATGATTCAATTCCATCTTATATATAAAAGTTTTGTGAAGGTCAATAAGATGTACCAAAAATATTACCATTCACTATCACCATCATTTTATAAAAGTAGTAGAGAATTAGAGAATTATTAAGCTGAAAAATTGGAAGACTACAATATCAGAATAATAAAATTAGATCAATTTAAAATTCATTGTATTTTCCTTTACCTTATTTTCTTTTCTTACTATAGTGAAATAAATATACAAGAATAATGGAAGAAACAAACAAAAATATTGTCAATTATAACTAATAATATTTAGAGTAACAAATGAGCCATTTATAGCCATAAATTTACTCTCTGATGAAGCTTTTTGGAATATATTCAAAGTTGGATACAAATAAGCCTTCTGCCCCTTCACCTCTATTATGGTCCCCAACTTGTATTCTCTAATATAAAGGTACATTATGCAACTCTATTAAGATAATTTTGTTTTCATTGAATGGTTTTAGGTTCAAAGAAGTACTCATCTCTAGGTTAGAATGCCTTGACCTATCCCTTAAATTTGCATTTATCAGCACAGCTGCAAATAAAAAATACAAATACAGAAATTCACCCCTCTAACAAATAATTATAATAAATATCATGTACCATATAATCCTTACCTTGACTCCATTTCTAATACTGATTTTTACATACTTATGGTCATAAATATTGATAGTTATTTCATAGGCTACATTTATGAGAACATCATTGGGCATACAAGAAATACTCCTGTGGGTTTTTTACTTCCAAGTTAGAAGGAAATTTATAAACAGTAAATAATTAATTACTATAATATTGAAGGCAAGGTTTAATATTCTCTCTTTATAACAACAGGAATGAGAACAGAATGCAAAATTTACTTGCATTACAGTGACTATTAGGCCTAGGATTAGAACTTTTAATGATTTGTAGATGCTGTGAAAGAAACTGATTGTTAAAAGGATTAAAGAACATTATTTGCAATGAATATGCTCAGAGCTCTTGAGAGGATTAAATTTTGTGCTTTTTATAATCTGTCAAGTAAAATGGTCTAATTTTTTGAAAGAATTGGAACTTTGGTAAATTTCATTAGTAGGTGATATAAACCATAAGCTCATTTGACCTTATTCTACTTTCTTCTTGTATTTTCAGCCTAGGATTTTATTCAACTGATTTCCACTTTCCCCTGACTTTTACTTTCCAAATTTGTATTTTACATTTCATATTCACAGGAGTAACCCAAGTAACTTCAATACCTTTAAACTAGTAATGACATAAAAATATATTATGATAAACCGATATTTGTGATTACAAAGTGATTTTTTTCACTACAAAACTGATTTTCTTTCTACATGATATACCAAAGATTATAAGGGGAAAAATATTTAATATTGTGAATATTATTTCAGAAACAAAACACTAGAGGCTGATTTAAGCAGATGGAAAAATATACTTTAAATGAGAAGGTCATATAGGACACTGGAGCTTGCAGATTATTTCTTATTTATGCCCTATGCCACACAGTTGATCAGAGGGTAGAAATTCCATTAGAGAGCAACAGGAAAGGTAATAAAAATGAGCTGAATTTTAAATTATATTTGATCTGAACAAGTTTTTCACACAAAATCAATACTCTTCTTATTTCATACTTCTTCTGTTTATTGAGGGAGGATAGGATGAAGGAATCTTGGATGGCAAAGAAAGTAAAACTTAAGCTGAGCTTTCAGATTCCAAACTTTGAAAAAGAAAATGTCCATTTCTTTTCCACTTCTAAATCTTCCATTTTTCTAAGAAGTAAGCATATGTTTTTCTGTGGAAGACTAGGCATTTCTAGATTATAATGAAACACTAATTTAATTTTGTGCAAGATTTTAAAATAGTGCTTTCTTTTCAGGCATTGTTAGAGCTTTTAATGAATAAATGAAGGCCTTTTTCTTAGTCACATAAAGTGTTTACTCAAGTGAGAGCCTTACTTGCTTCATTGATTTGCTTCCAATGTAGAACACTTGCTGTTATTTCTTTGAAGAATATAAAGAATTATTCCAGAGTTGTAGTCTTACGCTGATGCTCTAAAAAAAAAAGAAAAGAAAAGAAAAAGAAAAAGAAAGAAAATGACTCTAGACCTTAACACTTTGTTACATAAAGATGCTACTTAAAAGAATAGAACAATAAAACTTCAGATTGAAGGAGACAAAAATTAAAAAAAAAATTTGGTCCCAAATAATCTACTGTGCAAACAAAAACAATTCAATTCTTTCTTGACCTTGGACTGTATAACTGGATGTTCTTAAGGTGCCTCCAAGTTCAGTACCCTAAGAATTAAATATCATTAACATTAGAGTTCTTGTAGAATGACCATAGAAAAAATGAAATGAAATTTTAATGTTACTGAAATTCATAAGAAAATCTGATTCTCTGAAGCTTTGTTCCAACTAGGTTATATCATTCAGAGGTTTCCAGAAAGATAGAATGAAGAGAATTGTTCTCTTTCTCTCTGTGTGTGTATGTATGTATATATATGTATATAGATATATGTTGCAAATAAACTTTCATATACATATATATGTATGTGAATACGTATAGACCAATTACATACATATTAGCGTAATATATTTATATAAAGAGAGAAAGAAATGAAAAGAACTTAAACAGGGAAATTGGCTCACATAATTATTAAGGCTCAGGAGTCTTATAATATACTGACAGTGAGCTGGAGAATCAGGGAAGTCAGATCACAACTCAATCCAAGTCCAAACACCTCAGAATCAGGAAAGCCAATATTATAACTTCTAGTCCAATGTCAAAGGCTGAGGAGGGAGGGGAATGGTTCAAGAATAAGTTTCTAGAGGTCAGAGAAATTAGATCTTCAAAGCCTTTTGAGTCTATCCTGACCCTCAGCCAGTTGGGAAGTGTCCGACCTATGATTCAAACAGCACCTTCCTCAGAGGCTATAACATACACACTCATAAGCCATACTTAACCATTTATCTGGGTACCTCTTAAAGCAGTTATGTTGACTCAAAATTAGCCATCACCAGTACTAATTATTTCTTCAACAAATGTGAGTGTAGTGGGAGACTATATATCATTTAAAAATTTTATGGTATGTAACCAATTTTTTTCTAATTTCTACCTTATAGAATTTCAGCAAATGTATATCTATAGTGTATGTATGTATGTGTGTGTATATATATACACACACACACACACACACACATATATATATATATATAGAGAGAGAGAGAGAGAGAGGGTATTGAACTCAGGGGTGCTTGGCCGCTAAGCTACGTTCATAGTACTTTGTTTCTTAGGGTAACCCTCAATTACTGAGCTGGCTTCAAACTTGTGATCCTTCTGCCTTCTCCTGAGTCAGTGGAATAACGGGCATGTGTCACTGCAACCAGCACACATGTAGTTTTTGGTTAGAGACATATCAATGTATGAACTATTTAAAGAGGTAAACTCTCTGTTGGAAAGACATTTGCTCTGAAATGACTAAATATCAAAGACATTCTATTCTGAAATGATTTCTAAGGTCATAACATTTTCTCATTTTTATAATAATTCTGAATTGAAAATGCAGGGACACATTTATATATCATATGTGACATAATTATTCCCTTGAAATACAATAAATACATCCACCTAATTGGGGTAAAACAGTACTTGAATTTTCATGTGGTGAATTTAATCTCATTTGATAGTCAAGTATTGTTTCTAATTCTACTTTAACCAAAAGAGATCTACACTGAATAAACCAAATTGAAGCTCCATCTCCCATTATAATTTAAAAGGCAACATAGCTATTTTTGGAGAAGGGATTGAGAACATTATTAATTAGCAAGCAGTTTAAATATTTCCTATAGCCTCCACACACTTCTGAAAATTGCCTGATTACATCTTATGGGATACATAGTAATAATGTTTACTATATATAGTTGTTGATTAATATATTTCCCCTAAAGGTAATTTGGTAAAATTTTTAGTAAAAATAGTTTTTTTTCCCATGAAATACTTTGTCTATTTTCAGGTACCCTAGATAAATTATATTTCTTGTTCCAGTCCCAACACATTGTCAAGTAATTCTGAAAACATTATATGAAAACAGTTTGCATCTGTCTTGTATCAACGTGAAAAGGTAGTATAAGTGTTTTTTGCAAAGTAGAAGATCATTTGTGATATTGAATGAGTATGCTAAACCAAAGAGAGTCAACTTGGATGAAAATAGTGAAAGAGTTAATAATTAGCAAAAGAAGCTGAAAATGTCCCTTTAAATGGTAACTTGATGTTTACATATCATTTGCCATATATCTTGGATATTGAAATTTACCAGTAAAAGATATTTAATAAATAATTCAATATTATCTAGATATTGCATATCTAGTAGCATACCTTTAAATCCAGTTTCTCATCAACATTTAATTACTGAATTCACATGCATCTTCTTTTAAAAATACTAAATTAATAAACTTTTTTTTATAAAGAAAGAGGGACAGTGAGAGAGAGATAAAGAGAGAAGCAATTTTTATTTAGTTTTTCATGTGGCTTTCATTCCTCTGACACTTTTTTGTGTATGTGGCGGTGGGGTTCAAACTCGCATACTCAGACATGCCAGGCAAGTGCTGTAACCGCTGAGGCACCACTCCAGCCCTCAATTAATAAACTTTGTTGGAACAAGGAAAGAGAAAAAAATGGAGATCTTTTTATGGTCTTTCCATTACAAAATAAAAGTACAGAAATCTGTGATGCTTTGATTTTATATTTATGTATAAATAATGTTTAGATTGACTATAAACTATCAATTTAATTTAGTTGTATTCAGTACTTGTGATTAATCATATGGAAAAGGATCTATTTGGGGCTGATCTATTTTTTAAAAAATAGCTTCCTAAGACATACATTAAGTAGACTCCATTATTGACCTGTCATGAGCTCAAGCCAATTAAACCTCTGTAAAATATTTTTGGTGTTCTAGCATGTGACAAGGCCATTATAAGTTAATTTACTATACAATATTTTTGCAAATATATAAAACTTTTATGATTTTCAGGAATTAAATTTATGCGTAAAAATGGTTTACATAAACCAAGCTTAATTAAGTAATTTGTTCATTCCCCTGTGACATTCTTCACACATGATTGAATTCACAGACTGAATAAGCATCACTGTTTTTAATAATTTTTACATGTTCTACTCAGCTTAAAAGAACACAGTTATAATTGGGAAAGAAATATAAAAGTCTTTGCCATGTAATTGTCATTGAAATATGATATTAAAAATTAAGTACATACTATATGAGTGATGCTAGATAGCCATACTTCATAGTTTAAAATAGTAGTCAATAAAGGATCAAAATCCACAATGGATGTTAAACCCATCTTGGTTTCTCATAAACATCACCTGATTTCAGAAAAGTGACAATGGCTTTAGTCACTTAGTCAAATAAATCCATACTGGAAAAGACCAAAGAAAACCTTTTTTTCAATAATGTATTTGTATATTAAATGTTTATAATGAAGATTCAAGTGGAAAATTTAAGCAATTTTGAATGTAAGTGATCTAAATATGAAATAATTACGACCTTCATATTTTATGTTTGAAGTGTATTATTGTAGAGTTGTGCACTTGAACAGACTATTAATCCAAAAAATCTTCCTGTCTCATATCACTTGTTCTTTGAAGCAGTAGCTTCCTGTATAATAATAAAGTACAGAGAGTATTAATCTATTTATCTGAGTCATTTCCCTCAAAACTTATAATTTTCCCACAATTCTTTCAGAAGGTCAGTTTCTCAAGTATTGCATTCAATACATTTTTACCTAGAATTTAAGAATAATCATATAAAAATTCTCCAAGAATTAGGTGCTTTATTGAAAGATAGACTTGAAAGGAAACACAGGAGCCACTGATCAGTGCAAAAGATGTCAGGCACCAGAGCTAAGCTTCTTACTTGTAGCCTACATTTCATATATAAATACATATTTATTTATTCATCTATAGACTATTTCACAATAGAAGTAGAATTTTTTAACCATGTGCTTTAGAACATGACTGCAAATAAATATTGCACTGAAAAGTAGTTATTTCATTATCAGAAAATTTCATTATCAGAAAATGTAAATTTCAGAAGAATGTAACTACTTTTCAGTGCATTATTTATTTACAGTCATGTTCTAAAGCACATGGTTAAAAAATTCTATTTCTATTGTGAAATAGTCTAGATGAATAAAAAACTTAGTTGAAAGTAATGCTATGTTGCATGCTATATTCAGGTAATTTTCATGAATATGAATAAAGACCATTGACTAAAGCTTTCTGAATACTCAGCACAGGCAATGTTTTTTAATATATTAGCTCTTTTAATTCTCACTACACTTCTATGCATAATTTCTACACATTTTTCGATACTTATAGTTTGAATCAGAATGAAAACTGGCCTTAGTCATACAAGTAGTACATTAAAAAGAAGAGCTTTTTACCTAGGTTTAATTAAAATCAATATTTTAAAGCATGCTTTAAGCATAAGCCCTCTTTTCATTTTTTACTAGATTTTTTTACATTACCGGTTACAAATTTCTGTGTTAAAAATAGACTATGAAATTAAGTATGGTAATCTTATCTAAGTTTACTGATATTTTTTATGAAATACTCTTATCTAGATATTCTAAATTAAAAATAAATCAGAAAGTATCTATTGAAATTAATATAAAATATACACACATACATATGAATGTATATCAATTATAACATACATTCTAAACTTTCAACTGTTGATGATAAAAAAAGATTATGCAGTTCTTACATCCTGAGCTACTATGCGCCACATCACTTCTTCTTTCATTCATTTGAACCCAATTCAGTTAATTCTTTATTTCAAACCTCAAAAACAAATAAGCATATCTTAGGTATATAAAATAGTTTATTAACACTACCAATAAATAATACCAGTATATGTCTATCAACCTGTAACAATAAATATGCATAACTGTTAGAAATACCAGGCATGTGAAAGCACAAACGCATGGTTGGAGGTGGGTGAGAAAGACAGATTTCCTCCTGCAGGAAGATATACAACCAAAGGGAATTCAGAAGCATGCATGAATCTGCTGGTAATCCATGCATACTTATCCCCAGGCTGATGTAATCCTGCCCTTTACTCTGATTGGATGAGCTCAGGGGTACAATCTACAGGATTGGCTACTATAACATGGGGCAGGTACTGGAAAAAGGCAATTATAGGAAATAGGCAGTCATAAGTCTAACAAGATACATATTAGGAGTTTTATTTGTTTGTTTTAAAGAGAGAGGGAGAAAGGGAGACAGAAAGATATAATCAATTTTATTTATTTTTTCATTTGGATTTTGTTTCTCTGACATTCAGTCGTGCTGGGGTTTGAACCCAGGTCCTGGCACATGCCAGGGAAACACTCCAAACACTGAGCTACTGCTCCAGCCCCTGTTATGGAGTTTTAAACATGACTTTCTCCTAGCTTCATGGTTGCCTGACTTAAGATGACTCCAAACTTAAATTACAGTATATACACCTTTAATTTTCAGGTTCAACTTTGATAGAAAAGAAAACATAAATCTCACAATTTTCCCTCTTATATGATCCATATAAACTGTTTTCTTTAAATTTTGACAATATGTTTTGATGTTTATGTTCAACTACATCTAATACAGGAGGATTATTTTGACCTGGTGCTGAAAGTTATTTAGTGAGCTGTCAACCTTTCATTAAATTCTTCTATGCATCTAACTCCAAATACAACAAATAGTGGGAAAATGATTAGTCCTTTCCTTCTGATTTTATTGGTAATATTTAGCATTTTATAATCGTTTTTACATAATTATTAATCTTGTGTTGATTATCATTAATATAATTAATTACAAAAGAACATCAAAAAAAGTATTGATTCAAAACTTGCTGTTGTCTGACACCTGGCTTTGATCTTATTAGGGACTTCTGGATGAATTCCAATTATATGCATATAAACATGGGGGTCAAGTGATCTTGGAGAAGAGAGATTCCCCTTCTTTCCTGGGGAACAGGGATTGATTTTTTCTATGAAATTCCAGGTTGTAAGGGGTAGCCAGCTGAAGCAAAATACAGGTTTCATTCCAGTTCGCAGGTAGGATCTCAAGCAAAGGCCCCCCACAATACCACTAGACCCACACTCTGGCTATGGCTAGCAATGTTTGATTATATATCTCCTCAAAGGATTGGCTTTCATTTCATTCAGATACATTTCCCATGAAGGCCAATTGCCCCCTACCACCAAAAGAAGCATGAGGCACAATTGATTCTAAGGAAAGGAGGTTGGATAATCTTTGGGAGCTCTTGCCTGAAGTCCATTGCTTCCAAGAATAGCAATGACAGGGTTTTGCAAGAGTCATTTCCCCAGACTGTGCTTTCCTGAAAGAGGTATATCATGTAATTCATGCCCAAAGGGTCTGAAGTCTAGGGAAGAGAAAATTGGACCACTTGCGTTATCTGAACTCCTGTTGCACAATTGTAATAGTCACTTTTATTTAATGTGCAAATAGAATATTTAATCCTTTCCACCTAGACATTTGCCTCATTATGTCTAATTTCTAATTTAAGAATTTGCTGTAAATTCTTTACCTCTAAGGTAACCTTGGTAACATCATTACTAAATTTCCAGAGATTAATTTCTCCTGAACATGTTGGAAAATAATATTTGTCTGTCCCAAATAATTGCTCCTGGTTATGTGGATATCCATAGAGGAGTACCCAATAGGCATCAAATTTAATTACCAGAAGGGGATCATCTGCATTACAATAATGATCAACTTACAAGATATGATTTCCCACATCATCATGAACATTATTAGAGTCTTTTTAAGAGTTCATGTGGTGGAATCTGGATTTTGGACCAAAGCCCATCACCTTTTCCTATTAGAAGTTGAGGGTTCCTTTACTAGTGTGTAGTCTGTCCAACCTCATTTTGAAGTCCAAACAGCAATCTGAGTCATGAACAGGACTTGATAACATCCTTCCAAAGCATGATACAGCTTGTTTTCCTTCTAAACCTGGATCAGGATTTGTGGTCCTTTGGCTGATATTCATGTGCAGTGAATTCCAGAGGTTGTGTCTGCACCACGAGGACCTATAATCTCAGAGGTGATATAGTAGAAGACCTAAAATATAATTTTTAAGAAATTGATCCTTTATTTCAAAGGTGGGCATATTCATACAACAGTTCACATGGGGGAAAAGTTTATATCTTCTGGGGGAGTTAGAGCTCTTGACAAATAACAGTACATATTACATTTAAAAAATGAATCAAACAAAAACAAAGAAAGCTTCTGGGCTTTGGGAGGATGACCCTGACTACCCAAAAGGGGTCATTCTTCTTTATTTTCCCAGATGATCATAGCCTCATCTAGACCCTTTTTAGAACTTTTTTAAGTTGCTCAAGCTGATATCAAACTTACAATCTTCTTGTCTCAGCCTCTTGAGTTTTATAATCATACGCAACTGTGCTTGGGCCTTTGCTGAGAGACCTCAGATTCTAGACAAGGAGTAGAACCCTAGAAAACTGCTAAGAGGCTTTTATCTTCTGTTTTTGCTCTTGCACTCATTTCATCTGGCTCTTTCTACCCTGTATCTTCTCTTGTTGATTGTTCTTAGAGCAAGTTTGTGCAAAGAACTATTAGCCCTTTTCCCCAGTGCCAGGAAGCAGTAAGCTGTAAGTCTCAGCTCCACACTTCACAGACCTGACCTGTCAGCTTCTTATGGAGCAGACCTGCGTGCTTGAGGAAGTGTCTGCGTCATCCCAAGGAAGAATGCATAATTTGTTAGGCATCTTTAGAAGATTCCAGAACCTGTTCTAGCTAGCCTTTTCAGATCCCCTCCATCTTTCTCTCCTACTAGAATCTCAGAGTGCAAGAAAAGAGTAAACAGTCTCTTAAGCCTCACAGTCACATGAGTTGGTAAGTGACACTTCATGTGTTTCCTCCCCTCTGGTCTCAAACTAGGTTAGGCACTTGTTCATGTAGTTTGCATTTAAATGGCTAGACATTAGGAAAAGCTGCCCTTTTAGCTTAGGAGGCAAAGACTCATACATAAGGCATTTTTTTTTTACTTTTTTTTTCTTTCCGAGGATTATCTTTCCAATATTTTAACATGCAGCCCAGATGGCTATCTGGGGAATTTTTATATTTTTTTCCCTTCTACCAGCATCCTTTTCCTCTGGAGTATAATTTTTATTTCCCATCCCATCCCCACCCCACGTCCCAAGGTATGTTATGGTCTTGTGTTTCTGAGTCCCAGGAGTTGTAGCTTAACTCTTGAATGGAGATTTCTTACATCTCTCCCCCAGCATCTTCTTCTGTTTCAAGCCAGCTTTCCCCTGGGTTACAGGTATTGTGGATAGGGAGTTTTCATGGACATATAAACATACTAGCTGTTTCTATATGTTGCTGATTTTTTTTTTTTTGGTTTGTTTTTGTTTTGTTTTTTCTTTGTTGGGTGCCAGGGTTTTGTTTGTTTGCTTTAGTTTTTTTTTTCCTTTTTTTCTCTTCTGTTTTCTCTTTTTCCATTTTCTTCTCTCTATACTCCCTTCATTCCTGAGCATTTTCTTCAATGTAAACATTTATTCTTATCCTGCCTGCTAAGGGTTGTGATTTTGATCTGTGCATTTAGTATTTGAATTCTATTGTGCACTTGTAAAATGTTCCAGTACTTCTACCTTTTCTTATGGTATCCCTCAAATTATGTTAATATTTCTTTCACCACTCCTCTACTTTAGTACCTGTCTCTTCTCCCTCCATTTTCGTCTTTTTTTCTTTCCTTCACTTCCTCTACTTTCTCCCCATTCATGCTCACATATTACTAACTCTTCTCTTACTTCCTCTTACATTTGCTTCTCTTCAGACTTCTAATTAGTTTATACCATTTGACCCCCCCATCATTAATGCTGTGGAACCATTACTGCTGTGAATACCAAACTCAGTAACTATGATATGCTTTGAAGCCTGATATAGATGATGGTTTCTCTCTATTGTCACAGAAAGTAATGGCTAATACTAACATTTGTTTCAAAGGTGGAATTTAACATTGTAATAGATATAGTTGATACTAAATAACCAATTTAATACCATTTATTGAATTCATTAGTTGTTCATATTGATGGTCTCCTATTAGTTCATGAGGAGCTAGAAATCTTAAGGTACACTAATGGTTCAGAGGTAAGGGATTTGGCTTCTGAACTCAATGTTCCTGACAATATCCCAACCAAATTAAGGGACAGGACAAAACCACCAATCCAACAGCAAAGACCAAAAGAGGAACAGTCAAATAGAGATCTCAGGCCAAGAATTCACTTCAATTTAAGGAGTGAGAAGAAGCCCACACAGACCCCACATCACATTCCTGCATGCGAAGGACTCCAGTTGCATCTCAGCAGGTGCACCATACACCTACGAGGACCCCACACCCAGACACCACCCAGCTGTCACGCCCACCTGCCAAGTCCAGATATGGTGGGCCTGTCCTACCACCAAGGATCCCAGATCCCAGTGAACCAGATAGTTTGGCTCTTTCTGGGCCACCCCACACCTTTGAAACCCTAGCACCCACAGATGTACCTCTACCACTTAGATTCAAAATGTGGAACAAAGTAAGCCTCCAGGCAGAAGTAGCTTTCTGGAAGAAAGTGGTGGTCATCACAGAGGTACTGTCTGAAACAACCCTTGATTTATAAGGAAGAAGAACACAGAAACTTGTCTCACTTCCCCACAGGCAACCCCAATTCAAAGATTCAGAAGATTCTTTTCAAAGATGAAGAATCAAAATAAAAGAGGTTCACCTCAAACCCACAACTCTCCTAGCAAGGAGCCCATGGTCAGGGAGTGGGATGAAAATCATCTGATAAATAAAAGGAGCAACGAACTAAAAGAAGATTTAATGAAGGGACTAAGTGAGAAAACTCAAGAGATGAAAAACTCTATTATCAAAGAAGCATACATACTGAAAAAGGAACTAATAGAGCTAAAATGTGCAGTCAATGACATGAGAGGAACCATGGAAGAATTTAATAGTAGACTAACTTCTATAGAAAACAGAATCTTAGCTTTGAAGAAAGAACTTCTGACAATGAGAACAGGCTAAGCAAGATTATGAGCAAGGATGAGAAATATGAAAGAAAAAAAACTTCATGGAACATGAACAGAATTGTTAAAATGTCTGGGATGAAATTAGAGGAAATAATCTAAGAGTAATTGGGGTACAGGAAGACATCAAAATGCAAAATCATAGTTAAGGAACACTTTTCAAGGAAATAGTTAAAGAAAAATTTCCCCATATAAAAATAGAGTCAGATATGCTCATCTGGAATGCATATAGGACATCCAATAGACCTAATCAAATGAGAAGCTCACCTAAACACATCATATTCAAAATGTACTACAGGGCAATCAAGGAAAGAATATTAAAAGCTGCAAGAGAGAAACGCCAAATCCCATTCAGAGGCAAAACCAATAAGGATCTCCTCTTAATTTTCAGTTCAGACTCTGGAAGCAAGAAGATCATGGAAGGATATCTTTCAGTGTCTGAATGACCACAACATGCAGCCAAGAAAACTATACTCAGCAAAACTCACCTTCAAAGTTAATGGGGGAAGTAAGAACCTTTCAAGATAAGAGCAAACATTCAGCATTCATGAACAGAAAACCAGCATTAAAAAGAATCCTCAAAGATAAACTCTAGAGAGAAGAAAAAGCAAAAACTCAAAACCCACCATCAGAGGAAATTTAATAAAGGTTCACACTATCAATCGACAACCGAGACAGCACAGAATTTACTAATAAAACAAGATAACTATGAACCACAACCACATAACTATTCCAACAGTGAATGCTAATTGTCTCAATGCACCATTCAAAAGACATAGATTATCAAATTGGATCAAAAATAAAATCCAATGATAATGCTGCTTACAAGAGATCCACTTTAAAGCCAATGATATCCACAGATTGAGGGTGAAAGGATGGAAAAAAATCTACCATGTGTACGGCCCAAGAAAGCAAGCTGGTGTTGCAATATTTATATCTGACAAAATAGAGTTCAAACATAAACTAATCAGAAGATATAAAGAAGGTCACTACACATTAGTAAAGGGAACAATACAACAAATGATATAACCATAGTAAATATCTACTCACCACACAACAAAGTTTCCAACTATGTGAATAAATTACTCCATGACAAAAAAACACTTGTGGACCTCAACACAATAATACTGGGAAACTTCAACACTCCTCTATCACCAATAGACAGATTGTTTAAAAAAAAAAAAACCAATAAAGAGATCTCTAGCCTGAACAACTCCATAAATCAATAAATCAAATGGACTAAACAGACATCTATAGAATATTTCACTCAAAGTCAGCTGAATATAACTTCTTCTCAGCAGCACATGGATCCTTCTCCAAAATAGATCATATTCTAGTTCACAAAGGAAATCTCAGCAAATATAAAAATGTCGATACCATTCCATGTTTCTTATCAGACTGTGATGCCATGACTCAAGCAATAAACAGCAAAAATTGTAACAAAAAACACACATATGCATGCAGAATGCATAATACCCTATTAAATGGAGTGGGTTCAAAAAGTTATGAGAGCAAAAATCATGAAATTCTTGGAAGAGAATGAGAATGAGGACACAACTTATCAAAACCTCTGGGACAGCATGAAAGAATTCTGAAGAGGAAAATTTATAGCACTGAGTACCTATATTAAAAACCAGGAAAGATTCTCAAATAAGCTGATGCTCCACCTCAAATCCCTACAAAAGGAAGAACAATCTAATCCTAAACCCAGCAGAAGGCAGGAAATAATCAAGAACAGAATTGAAATCAATGAAATTGAGAACAACAACAACAAAAATTACAATAACAAGAATTGACGAAAAAAAGAGCTGGTTCTTCGAAAAAATAAAAAAAATAGACCCCTAGGCCAATCTCACTAAAAGGAGGGAAATGAAGCAAATCAATAAAATTACCAATGAAAAGAGGGTGATCATCATTGACCAGACAGAAATCTAAAGAATTATAAAAGCATATATTGAAAAACTATACTCTTCTAAACTACATAATCTGGAAGTCATGGAAAAATTTCTAGACACACACAACATCTCCAAATTGATACAAGACAATAAGTAAATATTAAACAGCCCAGTAACAGGCACTGAAATCCATATGGCAATTTAATGCCTTCCAAAGAACAAAAGCCTGTGATCTGATGGATTCCCTGCTGAGTTTTACCACACCTATGAAGAGCTGACACCTTACCTTAGTAAACTATTCCAGGATATTGAAAGGAAAGAACTCTACCACTTTTTATGAGGCAATCATTACTCTTATACCAAAGCCCAACAATGACACATCAACAAAAGAAAACTACAGACTAAAGCCCCTGATGAACATCAACACAAAAATCCTTAGTAAGGTTCTAGCAAACCATATTCAAAAACCCATAAAGAAGATAATTCCATACGATCAAGTGGGCTTCATTCCAAGCATGGTTCAAAATACACCAATCAATAAATGTGATTCATCACTTAAGCAGAATTAAGGATAAGAAGGCCTTCACTAAAATTCAGCACCCATTTACATTTAAAACTCTAGAGAAGATAGGGATCAAAGGAACTTATCTTAGCTGTGTAAAGGCCACATATCCCAAATCATCAGCTTGTATAATACTAAACAGTGAAATGCTGGAAGCATTTCCACCAAACTGAAGAACAAGACAAGGCTCTCTGCTCTCATCACTTTTATTCAATATAGGTCTTGAGACTCCAGCTGGAGCAATCAGCCAAGAGAAGGAAATCAAAAGGATATGAATAGAAAGAGAGGAAGTCAAACTATGCCGGTTTGCTAATGACATGATCCTATATCTGGAAGATTAAAAAACTCCACCAGAAAACTACTTGAGCTTATAAACAGATTTAGTAAAGT